>SZWC01004392.1:32526-69107 GCA_023375785.1 Penium margaritaceum
TCCCAGAGCATCCTCTTCCGTCTCAGCTGTCTCCTCCAACACAGTAAGCGGCACATCGTACGCCTTCTCTGTGGCTGCTGCAGCAGCAGCGTGCGCAGCAGCTGCCGCTGACGATGGCCTGCTGTCGCCGCCGCCGCCGCCGCCGCTGCTGCTGCTGCTGCTGCTGCTGCTGCTGCTGCTGCTGCTGCTGCTGCTACTGCTGCCAGGCGATCCCTCAACCATCGCACGGCCCGACCTGATTCCCTCGGGACCTTCAGCAGCAGCGTCAGCGGCATTTCCCCCAAAAAGAGTGTTAGTGGTCGACGGCAGCCAGCTGCTGCTTCCGGCCGTCACCACAAGCAGCAGCGCCACAGCCGCCACCGCCGCCCCGGCGAGGCTCATGCCTACTGCCGCGACTGCAGGAACCCTGCTGCCGCCATCGCCGCCTGCTGCGCCACTGTCAACAGCAGCCGTTCTGGCGTTGACAGCGGCGTGCAGGGCGGACAGGGAGCGCGCGCTGCGGTGCTGCAGCCTGGGTGACGTCATGCTGCCCCTCGAGACAGGGTTGATTCAGTTGTATGTTCCTGTTTTGCGTGCACGGGAGAAAACTATGTGCAGCTCGGTGACGTCATGCGAGTCGGCCGCGAACATGCGAGAACGTGCGTCATCGTGCACTGAATGATAAAGAGGGTCAATCACTACTTTACTGACGAGTTTCAAATTCTATTGTCTTATGTCATGACAACTTTAAAAAGGAAACTTTTCCCATCACAAAACACATTCACAGAAAGTAGCCCCGATCTCTGCGGGGTTGTTCCTCAATTTGTCACTGACAGGTCACTTGAATCTACACATCCTTTCGACTGGAAAGGAATTCTTCTCATATTCTACCACCGCATTCTATCCCTGAAAGCCCGAGATGTCCTGTTGTGCATAATTCCTCGGCTCTGTTCAAGTCAGAAGACGATATCATTTCTTACCTAACTCTGGATGTTTTCCCAAGGGCAACGAGGATGAACCGTCCTACACTCCTTTTTTGACTGCCCCCGTATCCTACAAGGGACAAACTTCTTATCCTGGATCAATCGTACTTTCTTCTCCGGAGATGCACAACAAGGTCTAAAACTCCTGTTTTTTACACCATGTTCCAAGAAGCTTGTTTCTCTTTGGGCCCTGCTCCTCGGATCCTATCTGCATCACGTTTGGCTCCACCATTGTGCAGCCATTTCCCATCCCACAACTCCCTTCCACCCCTTCGTCCAAACGTTCAGCGAAACAATACCCTCACAGTCTAACATATCTATACAATCCCGGAAGGAGAAAAATATGCAACAAACAACTACCTCCTTGTCTATCCCAGGTTTAGTTACATGGGACCGTTACTCCGACCCCTTCACATTAGCCAAGAATGTACTCGCAAAGCTTCAACACACATCACTGCTAGCGATGGGATCACCATAAGGTGATATAAATCCCACTCTTCATTGTCGCCGAGAGGGTCACAACCCCCTCAATAGGGGTTGTGACCCTCAATAGGGGTGGATTTAGTGGGTGCCACTCCAATATAATCTAAGAGAGCATGCTCTCAGGGTACCTCCCCAAGCATGGGTTACTCGCATATGGAGCGATAGCTTGCCTGTGAAGTTGCCGTAAAAAGGCGTAAGTGTATGTTTCCACCTCTATGGTGCGAGGCAAAAAAAAAGGTCAATTGCGGTTTAAGAATCTCTCTTTTTGGCATTGAAATCATACATTTGATCTTTCTCAATTCAAAAATGGTTTTGGGAAACATTGTAGGTCTAAACCATACTACAAATAGGAACTGTAAGAAGACCATATCTCAATCTCCATCCAATAGATACAAATGTATTTTTCATAAAAAAAACACATATTTTTGTGTCAATTTATCTGGTTATCTATAACATAAGTGGTCCAATTTCCGCCTAATTGTGAAACCAAAACATAAGCCCTCATAATAGTCAATCTAAGGAGGGTGCACGAATGGTCGCCTCAACCAATTTGGCTCAGACTAACCGCGCCACAAGTAGACAAGGTTTTCATATGGCATGGAAATAAAACATTGATTATTTCTTAATCGTTCCATGTGGTATTGCCACACTGAAACAAGACCCTAGCACCAAGCTAAGAGTGGAGGAGTGATGTGATGGATTTTCCATCGCGACACTCTTCACCTAGAATCCGGCTACAAATGTTATCCAAGCTATAGTCAAACCAAACAATCATCTGTTTTTCTAGGCTAGCCTATTATGTTTTCCGGGCTTTGGCTCCTCAAAACTTCAGCCTCGAGTACCCAAAAGCACCTGATAAATTTTTAATGACCATTTTTAATCATAACATGGTCCGTACACTATATCCCTCGCCCTTTACTTCAAACCGTCCTGGTTCATCTTTGCTCACAGATTTTTCATCATCATGTACTTCATGATGAAAACCATGCAACACGAATTGCAAACAAGATCACATGTGTGAACTCTTGTCATTCGCAACATGGTTGCATCACAATCATGTACAGTCAACCACACACCTATATGGTTCTTGTGATTATGGGCGATCATGTATAACACAGAGTGTTGATTACATGATCCCTTGGCAATTACGAAGATGAGACACATACAATCTTTTTACGGTCCTCATAATTGTTGATGAGCCTTGTTGGAAAATGGGCCATCCGGCTTAGTTTCAGGTCCACAGGAGCAAGTTCCAAGAACTGCCAGATGCCTAGTCCGATCGTCAATCCAACTTCACCATTTAGAAGATCAGGTAGCAAAATGTCTACATTCTAAGTTTGAGGCTGATCCAACGGTCGGATTGGGAGATGAATTTTCGGAATTTCTGAGGTCATCGAGTGACGGTGTCTGGGTGACCATGGGCAACGGCTCCATGCCTTAGCCTGAAAAAAGGAAAAAAGGCAAGAGGTCCATAATCAAGACCAGATGGGAGATATATCCAAAAAGGTCTTAGATTCTTGGGATGCCTTGTCAGAGTGTGCTAAGTAGGAAAAAGGTACCTCTCCTTACTTTTTAGGTGAGGTGAGATCCTTGTGTGATAGCCATGGATACATGGCGATTCTCCATGGGATTGTGGGTTATGTGATCACTAGGAGTGTGCCCCGAGAGAGGTTTCTAGCTCTCTAGGTCATGTGTTAGTGGTCAGCCTGATTGCCGGGCTGATTTCCTCTCTTGTGTGAGATTATAGACTCTAGTGTGTGAGCCTTAGCCTCCATGGCTAAGTGGTATGGCTTGTGGGAGGGCTGACTTGCCCAAGCTCTAGCTCTATATGTACTCCATTGTTTTGAGTGATTCAACAACTATTCTTCATCACAACTGATGCCCAGTCCCACATGCTCGCTGCTCCAAGACTCCCTCTCTCCTCCAGATACAACATTTGGTATGAGAGCCAAGTTCTATAAGCTTTAGCCAATGCGGGCCGTCACTTTGAGAGTGACGGATTAGGATCAAACCTTGACCAAATTTGACAACGACTACTGGATCTTGAAGCTCACACGACAAGCTTTCCAACGAGCCGAAGATCGTGAAGATTCAACGGTCGAACTGAGAGTTATGCTCAAAACAAGGTCAGCTTGGGCTACACTCTTCTCTATGAGTAAGACTGTCGCCTTGTGATGACCATAACTCTCTTGTTTCTTTCTCAAATTTAAAAACTAGCACATGCAAAGTAAATAGTTTTTCCTAAGCTGTCCATTGGAGCAAGAATATTTGCATTCCAAAAATTCATTTGGTAAAAACGTCGTTTACAAGCTGGATGGTCTGAGTTGGAGGAGCAGAAGCATACCCCATTTTCAAGATGGCATATCTTTCAAAATCCCATGTTGATGACTATGTTTTTAAGGTCGATCTAAGATGTTTTTTACCTCAGTTTTCCAGTGGTCGGCTCATGTTTTCAAAATTCCTAGTTTGCTAGCATCTACAGTCCATTTTCTGTCAGAAATATTTCTAGCAAAAGCAGCAGCGGAAGCGGGGGACAGCAGCCCAGCCTTTGGAGAGGCTAGAGGGACGCGCAAAATTCACATTTTGGAAGATCCGTACGATCCTCCTTGTGGAGGAGAGGGGCTTGTGGGAGGTGGTGAGCGGCGACGAGTCAGCTCGAAATCCGCAAGCAATAGGCATCACTACAGCACAGGTGGTGGCAGGGATGATTCCGCAGAAGGGTGTAGCAAGTTCATCTACAACTGCAACAGTGGCGTATGAGGAGTGGAAGAAGAAGGAGAGGTAGGCCTACAGGTTGCTTTTCAACACCATCTCCAACCCGCATCTTCAGTACGTAAGTGACAAGGCTACTACAAAGGAGGGGTGGGACACGTTGTGCAAGAAGTATGAGAGCAAGGACCTTGCATTCCTCATGCTTTTGGAGGAGAAGATGATGGCACTGAAAATGCAGGCTGGTGAAGGGATGGAGACGTACCTGGACAGGGCAAATGAGCTAGTAAATGCCGCTGAGAGCGGCCGGCAACCGTGTGGAAGAGACGCGCTTCATCCTCCTCTTGCTGAGGGGACTCCCAACAAGCTACAATATAGTGTGAGAGACTCGGGAGTGCTAGCCGACTCTCGCCCTCGACTTCATCTACACGCACTCGGTGCAGGTAGAGCTACGTCGCAATGTACCAAAGCGCAATGGCGGCAGTAGAAAGCAAGCAGCTTTTGTGGCCACGAGCACACGCAACTAGCAACAGTAGCATCAGTCTGGGTAGAAAAGATGCAAGAAGCAAGTGCCACTACTTCCAAAAAGAGGGGAACTATAAGAATGAATGCTTCAAGTTCAAGAGGGACCAGAAGGAGCAGTAGCAGCAGTAGCAAAAGCAGTCATCTCCACACCAGCTACTACAGCCATCACAACAGCGTCAGTAGCAACAACATCAGAACCACGCTAAAGTGCGCCACTTTGGCAACCTGAACATGGCGAAGGAGGTGCGTGACCGCCTCTTCATGGCAAGGCCCGACATGTTGCAGGTGGAGAAGGAAAACTTGGCATGGTACATGGACACAAGATACACCAAAATTCTGACACAACACAAGGAGTGGTTCTCGTACCTGCTGTCGATTCCCCCTCGCCCTATTGCTTTGGGTGATGATCCCGTAGTGTATGCTAAGGGGGTTGGGATAGTAGAGATGTGGTTGGAGACCACGCATGGCATTGAAGTGGGAGTGTTCCATTCCGTGCTGTATATGCCTGATGCTGCATTCACCATCCTCTTTGCCTCCTCTCTCACCAACATAAGACTGTGCGTCGTCTTTGACGATGGCTATGGCTACATCCTCAAGGAAAACAAAGAGGAGTTGGCCAGGTTAGTGAAGGAGGGCAACATGTACCAGCTATTGGGGACAACTAAGATCCCACGTGAGGAGAGTCTTGCAACAATGATCCAGGCAACGGATGGTGAAATCTGGCATGTGCGCTACGGCAACATCGGCATGCGTGCCTTGCAGCAGCTTCATGTAAAGAAAATGGTGTGTGGCTTGCCCACCATCTCCAACTTTGAGTAGCAGTTATGCATCGGCTATTTGGAGGGGAATCAGCATTGCGAGGTGTTCTCTCGAGTAGGGGAATGCGCAAAGCAGGTGTTGGAGCTGGTCTACATAGACTTGTGTGGCCCGATGCACACCCAGAGCTTTGGAGGCTCTAGATAATTTCTAACCTTCATTGATGATTTCAACCGTTGCACTGCCATGTACTTCCTTGCTTCCAAGGACGAGTGCTTTGACAGGTTCAAGGAGTTCAAAGCAATGCTGGAGAACCAGACTGGCGATAAAATCAAAGTGCTCCGTAACGACCGCGGTGCAGAGTACCTGAGCAAGGAGTTCCATGACTACCTTGCAGTAGTTGGTATCAAGGTGCAACATATCATGCCATACTCGCAGCAGCAAAAAATGAATTAGAACGCGCCAATCGCACCATCGTTGAGTCGGTGCACTCCATGCTGCACGCGGCTCGGCTCACCTATTACTTCTGGGCCGAAGTAGTGAGCACTACGATGTATATCAAGAACCACAGTCCAATGAAGGCGCTGGAGCAGATGACATTGTACGAGGCATGCTTAGGCAAGAAGCTGAGTGTGGGTCATCTCCGTGCATTTGGCAGCTTGGCGCACATTCACGTGCCTAGGGAGAAGTAGCAAAAGTGAGATGCGAAGAGTGGGCAGATGCTAATGATCGGCTATGACGTAGCTAACAAGGCCTATCGCCCTTATGAGAGGGATACTGGCCACGTCATCATCTCAAGGGATGTCGTCTTTAATAAAAGAAACGTCATTGGCACCAACATTGTCTATGAAGAGGTAGCAAAACCAGAAACTAACGATACAGTGGGAACAGATATCCATCTTGACCCTGTCTCTCAAAACCCTTCCTCTACTATGACAGTGGGAGAACCACTCTACTCTCTCATGTCTGATACAACAGACATAGGGAACTTATTGCCAGAATGAATGGAAGGAGATGCAGAAGCACCAATAGCAGCAGTTGTAACAACAGCAATGCGCTAGCCACCCGTTAACGCTCCAGCACCAGGTCGTAGGTACCCTCTTAGGGTGCGCTACAATCCTCGTGAGCGCGGCCATTTCTGGATGCTGTAGAAACCATAACAGATGAATGTCACAGTTGTAGCAGATTCAGATTTGCCAACGTCATACAAGCAGGCCATGGCTGCACCGGATGCAACAGATTGGGCACAAGCTGTGTCGTAGGAGATACAGTCGCAGCTAGACAACGGCACGTGGGTGCTGAGTGAGCGTCCACCTGGATGCAAGGTGATCAAGTGCAAGTGGGTGTTCAAGAAGAAGTAAGGAGCAAATGGAAACCTAGAAAAGTACAAGGTGCGGCTGGTCGCCAAGGGCTGCTCGCAGCAGGAGGGCATCGACTGCAAAGAAACCTTTGCCCCTGTTGCAAAGTTTGGCTCTGTGCACACGCTCCTCTATTATGCAGGAGCTGAGGAATTCGAGGTTTACCACATGGATGTCAAGATGGCATTCTTGAATGGTGGCTTGGAGGAGGAGATCTACATGGAGCAGCCGGAGGGATTTGTCATGGATGGCCAGGAGCACCTGGTTTGCAAGCTGCATAAATCACTGTACGGCCTCAAGCAAGCGTCGTGTGCTTGGAACCAGAAGTTGGATGCGGCGCTGTAGTACATGGGTTTCAAGCGCAACAAGTATGACTTTAGTGTCTATTGCTGGCAGCATCGGCATAAGATCCTCATGATCATTGTCTATGTGGATGACATGCTCCTCCTTTCCAACACCATGTCTGCACTACAGGAGTTCAAGGAGACCATGCAGGAGCGCTTTGAGATGTCTGATCTTGGGGAGGCTTCATACTTCCTCAGCATCCACATCACGTGTGATCGTAAATCACGCTCTCTCTTGCTGCAAAAGAGTCGCTACATCAAGGATGTGCTGCAGCAGTTCGTCATGGGACAGGCCAAACCCATCCGCACGCCGATGGAGACGCGACAGTACCTCGTGAGCTTTGATGGAGATGTAGATGCAACTGAGCGACAGAAGTACCAGACTACCAGTCTCATGTACCTCATGGTTGCAACGAAGCCGGACCTCGCACAGGTTGTAAGTGCTGTGAGCCAACACATGGCTTACCCCCGACTAGAGCACCAAGATGTTGTGAAGCAGATCTTTCGCTACCTTGCTGGAACCATCAACATCGACATCACCCACAACGGTAGCGACAACAGTATCATCATCTACACGGACGTAGATTAGGCTTCAAACCCTGAGGAATGTAAGTCCATCTTTGGGCATGTATTCCTCATGAATAGTGGAGCCATCAGCTGGTGCAGCAAGCAGTTGGTGGTCATAGCCACCTCAAGCACAGAAGCCGAGTACGCCTCTCTTAGTTTTGGAGCTAAGGAAGTAGTCTGGCTTCAGTATCTCATGGCGGAGACGCGTAGGAGTGCAACGGTTCTAGTTCCCATGCGTGTCGACAAACAGACCGCAATCACACTCACCAAGAATCCCGAGCACCATGCTTGCACCAAGCATATCGACATCGCCTATCATTTCATTAGGCAAATGGTGTAAGAGGGTGTTATCAAGCTAGAGTTCACTTTAACTAGCAAGCAGGTTGTTGATTTGTGCACCAAGCAAGTGACCTATGAGAAGTAGCAGATCTACATGAAAGAATGTGGACTCATCCCACTTTGACTACGGAAAAGTGGAGATTGTTGGGAAACGGGTCATCTGGCTTAGTTTCAGGTCCGGAGGAGCAGGTTCCAGGAAACTACCAGATGCGTACTCCGATTGTCAATCCGACTTCATCAAGGAAGAGATGAGGTGGCAAAATGTTTACAGACCGAGTTTCAGGCCGATCCAACAGTCGGATTGGGAGATATGGTTTTTTGGAGTTTCTAGGGTCATTGATCGCCGGTGTCTGGGTGACCATGGGCGGCGGCTCCATGCCTTAGCCTGAAAAAAGAAAAGAAGAAAGAGGTCCAGGGTCAAGACCTGACTCGAGAAATATCTAAAAAGGTCCTAGATTCTTGGGCTGCCTTGTCTGAGTGTGCTGAATAGGAAAAGGGTACCTCTGCTTACTTTTTTGGTGAGGTGAGATCCTTGTGTGCTAGCCATGGACACATGGCAATTCTCCATGAGATTGTGGGTTATTTGACCACTAGGAGTGTGCCATGAGAGCCTTTTCAATTCTCTAGGTCGTGTGTGAGTGGTCTGCCTGATTGTTAAGCCGATTTCTTCTCTTGTGTGAATTTATGGACTCTAGTGTGTGAGCCTTAGCCTCCATGGCTAAGTGGTGTGGGTTCTGAGAGGGCTGACTTGCCCAAGCTCTAGCTCTATATAAACTCGATCATTTTGAGTGATTAAACAACCATTCTTTAGCACAGTTAATGCCCTTTCAGTCCCACATGCTCACTGCTCCAAGGCTCCCTCTCTCCTCCAGACCCAACAAGCCTTTACCGAAGACTCATCACACGTGTGTATCTATGGTACAGTCGATGCCTTTTGAAACATACATTGTCAACAATGGCTTGCCCGTTTGGAAGAGGATACATAGTATGAGTTTTCCCACATTCTGTTTGGTATGTGTTCAGCAAGCTGCTATGGTGACGCCTCCTTCCCCTTTAAAAGAAGTGTCACCATGACCAATAAATGAGACGTCCCCAAAAAAACTATGGAGGTCCACAAAACACTTTCCATGTTGTTCAAACATGATCTCTTCCAAGGGGTAGTTTCTGAGATGGTACCTCCCCACAACATTGTCAATACGTGTAATCCATGGTGCAAACGTCAGTCATCTCAGTTTGCAACCACGTGGTCATGATCATACATAGGTATACTAGACCTCTTTAAGCACCTATGGATTGGTTGGCGGAACTGGCGGTTGGTTGGCGGAGACCTAGATGGTCTTGGTCTCCGCCAACCAACCGAACAAAAGCACACTACTCTTGAACTAGGTTAATTGAGATAACAAATCTCAACGACCATGGATTCTATCCACACAAAAAATCTTCATTGTAAGGTATTCAGCAAACAAGTGTACCATGGTCACGATCATTACGGTACAAGTTGAAAAACACCTTTCGGGTGTCAATTTCATCCGATTGAACACTTCCAAATCACATTTGGTGATCCTGGAAGGACATGTTCAAAAATCGTTTTGCGATCATCTAATGGCGTCCAAGGAATCCATTCAAGAACCCATCAATAGATTGTGTTTGCCAAGTTGTCACAACCCGTGCTACATTAATGTCTTCTAGTCTTTACACTCCGTACTTTCACTCAATAAAGTATTTTTATATGCCTTATCCAAGACACCTATAGAGGGTATCACCCTCATTGAAGACATCTAACAAACCACCAAAATCCTAGATATCATTGAAGAGACCTCCAAAATGTACTATACTTGCATTCGGCAATGTACATTTACTAAGCCATCCCCAAAACCAAGGGACTTAAGTCGCTTCACCATGACCTTTCAGGTAAGGGAAGCATGGTTTGACTACACCGTGCCATTATGATCTCTGTCAGAGGATGGTTTTCTTCCAACAAATCAGATGTTGGATTTCTCTTTTTTATAGTGATATCACATACGTGGTGCTATAGAATATCTTTGGCATGGTCAGGATTCATCCACATGATGTTTCAAGAGTGTGACGTATACGACTAGTGTACCGTGTCACAGTGCCATCAACTTTGAGGCATTTCTCAAAACAGCGGAAGAATCTGATGAGGAATATCATTTCTCAATGGCCATCTTGAATAGTCCTTGCACATCAACATTCAGTTTTGACACACTTGTTATTTTGTGTCAATGTTGAATGTGACTCGATTGTGGCCGATCGGACTACCAAGATGTAGGTGCTAACACATTGTTAGCTCAACTTTATCGGCTTATAGATTGTCACCACGGTCGTAAGCTTTGAACACAAAACCTAGACCTTGACGTGATCCCAACTATGTCGTAGTTGGTTCATAGAAATCAATGAGATTGTCATTGTATTCTATGGCACCATTAGTAGAAAACAAGTGTCGCTCATTTTCTCTTAAATGGATTTTCACCAAACTCTGGATGAACTCATGTCATCGACATTGTTTCACATAGTTTTGTTTATCAATATCCATGACGTGTTCACTCGTCAAGTGATGATAGACTCAAGGTATCACCTTCATATTTGTTCACTTTTTGCATTTGGTTGATCTCATCATATACTAGAAGTGACTCTTGCAATCTTTGACCACAACATTGCGCTGTCTTAAATCATTGAGGACCCATAGAAGATTCTTTGCCCCTCTCTTGTGCGTTTACAACCCACTTTGACAATGATCCTTGTCTTCAAAACAGGGTTGTCAGTACACTCATGTACCCTTTTCATGGTCGGTACCAGTCAGGTACCACGGTTTGTATCCATCACTCACCAAATGATACGATGTCAATGGTTTTGCCATTGAGGATTTATTTCCGGGATGTCATCCTTGACACGTTCAATCACGAATTGATGTTTGTATCGGCCATGACTAAAGATGCACATAATGCATGAGAGGTACTAATGCATCTAGTACACACAGTGTACCGGGAGCACGCTGTCAATCCTTGAGAATTGAAATCAACATGCTAACACATCAGCTCTGTTTAACATCTCATGACATATTCATGACATGGGCCAAGTCATGAAATAATCACATTTACCTTTAAACAATGTAGCACAATAGGACGTGAGATTGTTGTAACACATGTGCACCCACCAAATCACTTGTTTGGATGATGTCGTCATTTTTATCCAAAGCATTAGCTCATATTGTTAGCTTGTTCAAATGTCACAAAACCGTTATGATCATTCGTCCGTCCAACTCATCCATGACTGGGTGACGTGATCGATGCACCAACGTTTGGTACATAAGGTTAATGTGCATGTCGTGCATGTTTTATGCATTATTCATACCCAAGTTCACGTGGCTGAAGCACAATGGCATGAATCGCATACCATGATCAAATGAAAATTTAGCTTTCTCCGGTACTTGGTCATGCGCGTTGACCTCTTGGAGACATGAAAACTATGCTTGTTTTGGAACTAGTGCTCAACTGATATGACTTTTGTAGCGTGTTCCATCTATGGATACGGAGGAGTTTGTCCACCATAAGCATGGTCCAAATTCAAGGAAATTGTCGTCATCACACATGTGATCAAACCGTTAAAACCTGGTTTGGAAGTACCTTCTTTTGGAAGTACCTTTCCAAATTGCTATCGACTAGGCAAAGTTTCTAGCTTCCAGTGGTCATCACTGTTGGTGACGATCGTGATTATTGCACTTTTGTTTTGCCGCTTGGGCATAGATATAAACACCACAACCATCACTGATTGTTTTTGGACATGACAGTCGATTCTTGATTTGGAGAATTTGACAATATGACCATCTTTGACTTCGTTGAGATGCCTAGAAAATTTCAGGCAACGTGTTTCCGGCGCTTCAATCAATGTGCTTGACGCACTTGCCTATAGAATCAAGCATGTATCATGTGCTTTCATTTGGTGCTCTATTGCAAGTGAGCACGACTATGTCAAGGGTTGGCTAGTTCTTTCTAATGGATGTAACGGGTTGCAATCGGCACCCATGTCATTGATGCAAAGAGCATCTAGTAACATGTGTTGTACCATCAACACTAGCATTGCTAGTCCAAATTGAATTCACGTTTGTAGTGCATTCGACACTCATATTAGTGGTGCATTCGGCACCCATGACCAAAGTGCAGCTAGTAGCTTTTGTCAATTGTGTAGGTGGTGTTCATGACAACAGTGCATTTGGCACTCGAGTCATCGATTTAATAAAAGCATTCATCGGCCAGGCATTCAACATCACAGTTATCATGCGTTGAGCACTTGCGTGAATGCTACAATTGCATTTTCCATGTTGGTCATATTCTAGTGCAACTGGCAATTGTCAATCGAACATCCTGCGTGGATTTCCACCATTGCATTTGTGTTTGGTGTCCGATTCGCACTCACATTCTATTTTTGTCGGAATCCATTAAAAAAAACTTAATACAACCTTCTTGGTGCAATCAAGACCCACATGGATACACAATCTGTAGTTGTTTTGGTCATACTTATGTAGACCATGAGCAGTGTCTTCGGCACTAGCATCATGGATACATCTAACATCTGTTGTTAAAATGCGACTAGCACTTTTTCAGTGTTCGACACCGACAAACATTATGCAACCAGCACGTGTGCTATTGCCAGAAGTGCAATTGGCACTTTTATCAATGACATGACCAATGCCTGTATGAACGTGAAATCGGCATTCATTTTTTGTAGCTCGCATATTCCGCATTGTTCCAATAAGTACATGAGTTCTTCAGTGGTCATAGCACATTTGGTGCCTTCATTTGTTTCAATCAAGAATTCGTCTTCATTCACATCACACTTGTCATTTTTGACCCGATGTATGCCACAGTGGTTGTTTCTCATAAATAATTTTGTTTAGCGCATGAACAACCAACAATGAGTCGTGTCGTGGCTTTTTAGCGGTCACCCATTTAAGGTCTTCTTTCCCATGGAAAACCCTAGAATCTGAGGTTAGTCAAAACAAAAACAATGCACATGATGGGTGCTTAATTCATCGCAATGAAGATTTTTTGTTGCATTCCAAATGTTGATTTCATCGTGTAGACCAACTTGCTCCTTAACAAATGACACCCTATGGTGTGCTAGGAAAATGACTGATTTTCCTCGCCTTCCATTTTATGAGAAATGGATGTTTTTGGATATTTGAGAAAATGAGAAACATTTTAGAGCTCAATATGATATGTTTTCCACGTCATGGTGGCAATCCCATGATTGACACGGTCAATTCCAGGCTTAGTCCAGGAAATTGTCCTTGCCTCTGGTGCTAGTGGCACTAAGAGGATATTTTACACATTTTTAGAGCTCAGTCGGAGGTACAAGCTGGTTTTTATGGCATCCAAAATGGATAACAAGCAGAGGACTTGTCCTTCCACTTGTGTGGAACCAACCGGTTACAAGAGTGGGGGTATTCTGGGAAGAATAATAGGAATTTCAGACAAAACAACTCAAAGGAATTGAACCGTAGCACATCTACCCCGTGCAGGTCTCAACTAACGACTACATTACTAGCACACATCGAAAGGGGCACAGTAACAAACTGAGCCTCGTTTTGTGCTTCCGGAACCAATCCCCTTTACCGGCGAGTGGAGTGAGGAACATTCCTACCCTCCTTCCTTCTTGTGTTGTGAGCCCTTGTAAGGGGAGGGAAGAAGGAGGGACGCCCCCTCTGCTTCCCCCTTTGGCCGTCGGCTCTTGTGAGAGAGGGAGGAGAGGGAGGATCGCCTCCTCTTCTCCTCCTTGGGATATTGGCCCTCGGGTGGGGGGGTAGGGGAGATGGAGGAACGGCTCCCCCTTCCGCATTGGCCGTCGGCCACGTGAGGAGGGAAGAAAGGGGGAGATGCCCCCTCTTCTGCCCCCATGAGCCATTGGCCCACGTCTGTTTTGGGGGGGGGGGGGGGGGGGAGTCGCCCCTTTCCTCCCTCTTGGGCCGTCGGCCTGTGTGAGGGGGTGGAAGGGGGGGAAACGCCCCCTCCGTTCCCCCATGGGCTGTCGGCCCATGTGAGGAGAGGGGGAGGGGAAGATGTCCCCTCTCCTCCTGCTTGGGTCGTCAGCTTACCTGAAAGGGGGGGGGGGAGGAAAAGCGCCCCCTCTACTCCCCCATGGGCCGTTAACCCATGTGAAGAGAGGCGGGGGGGGGGGGGTGGGGAACACTCTCCCCCTCCTCCTTGGGCACCATGAAAAGGGGGGGGGGGAATTTTTCTCCCCTCTGCCGGGCTCCCTTCCGCCGTGTTTTCGACAAGCTCTCGGAGAGCTCGTCGTAGTCCGACAAGGGGCGGCGTTTGGTCTGTCGGCGTTTCATCAGCCCTCGACAGTTGTAATTTTTTTCACTCGAGCTATCGGCTCGTTGCTCGAAACTGGGCCCTCTCTTTGTTTTCATGCTTTGTTCACCAATCGGGCGGTGTTTAGAAAAACGGTCCAAACATTCCTTCCCTTTCTTTTCTTGTTGTAAACAGGCTCATCCGCTGACACTCTCTGTTGATGTAAGATCCGATGCCCGAGTGTTTTTTCCACTCATTCTTTTTCTCTTGCGAAAGCTTTGGCTTTGATGCCAATGTGACGGAAGTGGTCCGATTTGCCACTTACAATGGAACCAAAACGTAGGCCCTCAAAATAGTGAGTCCAAGGAGGGCGCCCGAATGGTCGCCTCAGCCATTTCGGTTGAGACAGACCATGCCACAAAAAAACGGGGTCGTCATAGGGCATGGACATAAAACAATGATCCTATCTTAATCGTTCGACATGGAATTGCCACACAGGACCAGGTTCCTAGCGCCAAGTTAAGTGTGGAGGAGGAGGGCCGTGATGGTTTTTCCATCGTGACACTTCTTTCACCTTGAATTTGGCCACATGTTTCTTCGAGGCTAGAGTCAAAGCAGACTCTAGCCTATTGCATTTTTTTCGGGCTTTGGCTCCTCGAATCTTGAGCCTCAAGTACCCAAAGCACCTGATAACTATTCAACTATGTTTAATGGTAAAAATAATCCGTACGCTACATTATGCAATGATAAGACAAATGAAGACGACAATAGAAATTATTTTGAATGAATTCAACAATTATACAGAAATTTTGAGCGGTTGTGTAACAAATGAAAGCTTAGAGAGATTAAAACAAGAATGTAGTTGCATACAAACATTCTAATGACGAATGTTTTATATAACTATCAGTGCAACATACATTACATGACATGAGACACACTCAGATCTTGATTCCTTTGTCGAAGAAGTAATTCTATAAAGAATCATGGGCAAAATAATATCCATGAGTTTGATTAAAGCTTATACTTATAATCCCATGTGTGACCTGAATTGAATAAAACTAAATAATTCATGTCGATATAAGAATTCAAGGGAAAATTTATCTAAACCCCTTTCTCAATGACAGAATTTGCATTGAAGTAACAATTTCATAGGTACAAAGTTTGGATGAATGATGAACTATCCATCGCTGAACAAGGGTTGTATATAATTACTTTCCTTAAGAAGATCTGTACGGTGCATGAAAACGTTTATGAGGATGGTTGAAGAATCTAAAACATCGAACATGTGAACTTGAGTTTGATTTCATATTGTTTAAAATCTTGTGATGACTTCTTAATGAAGCAGTTTTGATATTTGAAACATCATATTATAAGGCTCTTTTGAAAGGAATTAATCATCTATAATTCTTCATAAAAAATTGAAAGTGCGTCCTTAATCCAAACGTTGTACCCAACCTTTTATTTGTGCCCAAAATCACGTATTTTTCATTCTTAACAAAGGGTTCTAGATAACTTCTCTGTTTTCAATTCTTTATCAATGTTAACACAACTTATAGATTTTATTTGATACAAATAAACATGTATATACCTGTTTATCTCTATATATATCTATATAAATGTTTATAGTTTAAGTCTAAAGATATAATTTTGCCAACTTATACTTCATCATACTTTTTGCGAAGGCTTCATAGTTTTTGTTTGCATTCCACATCATGTCATGTTTGCTTTTGGTCATGATTAGGTATGTAGATAGATTCTGATTACATTCTGATGTAACTGTATTGAATTGTATTCTATTTGAGTTATTCTTCTCCTCATAAAACTATTGAAACCTCCATCTACATTCATCAACTGAAGTTAAAACTCGTCCATGCATTACCGAATAAATTCATGTGTGAATTGTTGCTTTTTACGATACACAATGTGTCTGCATTAGACCTAGATTTATTTTCACTTGTTTTGCAAGTTCTTTTTGTATATTTAAGTCATATATCACCCACAAAACAGTTTTGGGCTAAAGAAAGATCTAATCTTTAAGTTCGAGACTACAACAAAGATTTGGAAACCGCTAGTGAAAAAAAAGGAAGGAACCTACGGAGATTTGAGCTACTTACTACAAACAAGTTTTTGATGGAACACATCATTATTAAAGACTTGCTAGTCAAATCATCTAAGATGGCTAATTTTAAAACTACTTACTAACCAAGTGATCAAGGCAAAGATAAATGGGTGCTCGTACGTAATTCCATAGTCATCTCCAGAAAACAAGTTATCTACCTTTGAATTGTGTGTTTTCCCTTGATGTTCAATCACTTTCTTTTTCACCAAAATATTGATTTCCTACGCCAAGTGAAACTTGGATCGTTCACAACGATGAAGTGCGGTGAAGAAGACAATTCAAGAAATCATGACAGCTGGATGATTTGTATTTCATGTAAGGTTTGTTTCAACGGCAAGGGAAGAACATGTCTAACACATGTACACAATGGCGAGAAAACACAATGAGGCATATGTTTGGTCTTGAGGTCTGAAACCGGGTGACGCGTGGAATGCCAGGTTGTGAGTGGTCCTTCTGAGGAACTACGGCAAGAAGTTGGGGGATTTAAAAAACATCGAGGCATGGCTTTAAAAAAGTCCAATTTCATCAAGAATGCTACCAAATAGTGTAGAAACCTTGATGCGGTTCGTGACACTTCTGTTGATCATTCTAGGAAGTGGTTGAATGTGCAAGAACATGCCATAAAGGAACATTGAAGACCAGGACAAATGGCCAAAATTCCCTCAGCCAAAGGGCATAAAAAATCATGAGGTTCACGCATAGCAAGCTACAAATTTAAGGTCATTGAGTGCCGTGAGGCTTGCATAAAGTGGAAAGGAGTTGTTCAAGTGTCTTATTGGTCCACTTGATTTGCCTATTGGCTTGAGAATGGAACGCCATTGATAGCTGATTCAAACAGCTAGAATGCATCATCGTTTTGTGTCCAAAATGACTTGTGAAGAAGCATTCTTTGTCGTTGATGAAGGTTGGTGGCACTTCATATAGCTGCTTGACCAGATTTTGAAATGGTAGCACTGTTCCTTCTACAATGAAGGTTGTAGTTTTTGGGGAAAAAATCATCGTTTTCATGAATGTTTCCAGCACCGCAAGGATGGCATCATATCCCTTTGGAGTGATAGGCAGTCTTGTCACAAGTCCATGCTGATGACGACCCATGACTCCATTCACACAGGGAGTGGTTGGAGAAATCTCAATGGCTTTGTATGCTGAAATGTTTACCACTAACAAGTGTCCCAAGATTTGGTAAACAATACCACTTCCGTCTGCATTTAGTCCCACAAGCAAAACTTTGGCAGCTTCTTCAATGTATTGTCTTTGCCAAAATTTCTACCTGGACTAGTGTCATGGCCTTCCTCAAATAGCATCCATTGCAACTCCTTGTTTGGTGGTATGATGATTTGGCGAGTGAATTACCATCGCCCAGTAGGGGTCATTGAACCAGAATTCGGTTTTTTTGTACAACCAAAGTCCTTGTCACCCTTCACGAATAGCCTTGCAAGATACGGGTCTCCTTCAAAAAGTTCATCTCGGCCACTGGATTTGTTTTTCTAGGTCGAAACTGATTTTCATACTCAGAGTTAGGCTCGAGGAACTCCATCCATCAAGTTTTTCAACGGGTTAAGACATTGCTGATTCTTCAGATATTTGAGTGTGTGGTGGCCGGTGTAAATGACACATCATTGGAATTCCATAAAAGACCGCCACATCTTCAGTGCTTGCCTGGTTTCCAACATGTTTTCTGGTTACTACACATTGCTTTCAAGACAGATGCAACCGGTTTATTTTTACCACTGCTGCCTTAGAAGAGAACAGCTTCGTTACTCCATCAGACGTGCTGGTGGCTAGTCCACTGATTCATCCACCAATCATAACACTGGCTCCAAGGTCAAAGAGTTTTTTAAGTGTCAAACGCTCCTTGTTCTTTGATCCCCCAACTCCACCTGGTGGCTTTACAAGTGAGATTGGAAAGATTCACTGAAAACTAAGCATAGTCCTCTCCAAATCAAATGTAGTAGTTGCGGAATCCCAAAAACACTTGTATGTCCCAAACATTGGTCACCATTGGCCAATCAACGAATTTGTCTGCTTACTTTGTGTCTGTGGTGATTCATTCACCTCAGGTGATGTGGCCCAAAAACATGATGAAATAGTGACTCCATTCACACTTTGGTAGTTTCATGTACAATTTCTCTAATCATGAAATCTCAAGGACCGTTCAAAGATGGCTATGGTGCTCCTCAAGCCTCATCCGAGTTTTGGGGATACGCGGGCCTTTTTCTGATTTTTGGACATTGAAATTGTGGCCGTGCCAGGTCTGCTCGAACACAGTTGTGAGGAAAGGAGGACAAGGAGGAGTGAGCGAGTGAAGCGAGCAAGTGTGTTTCACGGGCCAGAGGCATGTTTTGCTTGCATGTGTGGGTGGTATTTCTTAGACGCCACTTGAGGGTGGCTTTCACCCTCTCAAGGACTAGCATAACAATTATGCCACCCGCCAAGGGGTTGCCAACCTACTGGCCCACGTCGGGCAGAGCATCACGGACCTGGATCGTGATCGCCAGCTACAGTGCCTGGCCGCCCATGAGGCAAGCCGCCGATGCAACGACCTCAACAAGGCATTGCAGAGCGTGACCGAAGTGCGGATGCAGTAGCAAGCATACCGTGCCACACCTACGGATGCCACTCCCGGTGGCAGCGATGACTTGCCTACCTCGACGACTTCGGGGGCGGTCATGAACACATCCTTCCTCCACAGTGTGGAGATCTTCCAAAAGGACGTGAAGCTGACCGACTGGCTGAACAGCATGGAGCACGTTCTACGTGTCCACAAGGCTCCACTCAGCCAGTGGGGCGACCTTGCCATGATGCGGCTTGAAGATAAACTCTTCAAGTATGTGGTCAAGGAGTGGACTGCGCAGGAGCCGCACTTCGAGTGGCAGTCCATGCCGTGGGAGGCCTTCTCTGTGATCATACGCAAGAAGTGCACCCAACGTGAGGAGGCACGGCGTGCTTTCCACAAGATCAAGGACTTTCAGGCAGCTGGGCAGCTCGCTCAAATCCTACTTGAGTGAGTTCACCGCACTCGTGGAGGAAGCCAAAAGCTTCACCGAGGGCGATGGGACTCAGACCTTCAAGTACCCGGAGTGCATGCGACTAAAGTACTTACGTGATGGTCTTACCAGCGAGAAGCGGAAGGACAAGACCACCACGACCGTACGGTGCCTGTGATCCGTACTTGTAAAGCAAAAATTTGTATTCAAGGGTACACACAGAGTGTCACATTGAAGGTACTCAACCTTCTTGACCCGTTTTACGTGGTGCTAGGCGATCCCTGGCTCCGTGACAACAAGGTTCTAATGTGCTTTGAATCAAAGCGTTTGCTCCTCCGAAAAGGACAACGCTGCTTTTCGTTGATTCCGAGTACGGATATATCACCGATGTTACTCAAATTCCATGCGAGCTTGTCTGCGATGCAGGTCAAGAGACGTATTCGACAAGGTTGTTGATACTTCTTGGCTCAACTGCACAAAGTGGAGGACAAAGTGAAGGAAGACACGCCACAAGAGATCAAATGTCTAATGGTGGAGTTCTCAAATGTATTCCAAGCCCACCCGGCTCGGCTTCCACCAGAAAGACACATTGGCCACATGATTCCACTGCAACTGGAGGCGACTCCTCCGTTCAGACCCATGTATCGCCTTAGTCCAGCAGAAAGGGAAGAGGCCGAACGCCAAATCAAAGAGTACCTTGCAAAAGGGTGGATCCAGCCCGGTAGCTCGCCGTACGGTGCGCCGATCCTTTTTGTGAAAAAAAATGACAGTGGTTTACGCATGTGCATGGATTACCGGGCGTTGAACAAGCTGACGGTGAAAAATCGATTCCCCTTACCGCGGATTGAGGACCTTTTTGACCAACTCCAAGGTGCAAAAGTGTTTTCATCATTTGATTTGTCTCAAGGGTACCATCAAATCCGCATCAGGGACGATGATGTACCCAAAACCGCGTTTCGAACGCACATGGGACACTATCAGTTCCGAGTGTTATGCTTCGGGCTTACAAATGCCCCGGCAACCTTCCGAGGAGAAATGAACCGAACGTTCGCCAAGTAACTCAGACAGTTTGTCTTGGTTTACTTGGATGACATCCTGGTTTCTTCCAAATCAATGGAAGAGCACATAGAACATCTGCGTGAAATTCTCGCAATCCTTTGGGAATAGAAGTTCTATACGAAAGTGAGCAAGTGCAAGTTTGTACAAGATGAGCTCAAATACCTTGGACACATCATTGGCCTTAACGGTATCCGTGTCGACCCACGAAAGGTCCAAGCCGTTGTGGACCGGCTACGTCCCGAAAATGTTGGGCAGATTTGGTCTTTCCTCAGCCTTGCAAACTACTTTCGACGGTTTATGCAATGGTATTCGACCCTGGTAGCACCGCTAACCAGGCTCACGTGAAAAGACGTGCATTGGGAATGGATACCTGATTGCGAGAACGCTTTTCTCAAAGTCAAAGAGCTTCTATCCACCGCACCCGTCCTAGCTCTTCCGGATCCATCGCAACCGTGGGAAGTTTGATGTGATGCGTTGGTAGTAGGACTTGGACCCGTCCTCATACAGAACGGTCACCCAGTTGCGTATGAGAGCTGGCAGCTCATTCCCGGCGGAAACGCGGTACACGACTAAGGATCAAGAGCTCCTTGTGGTAGTACATGCTTTGAAGATGTGGCGTTGCTTCCTCGAGGGTGCTGAAGGGGGTGTGACGGTCGTGACCGACCATAATCCATTGGTGTTTTTCGAAACGCAACCAAACCTGTCAAGACGACAGGCGCGTTGGAGTGAATACCTGAGCCGATTCTCGTTCACATGGGAATATTGGCCAGGACGCATCAATGTGGCCGATCCACTAAGCCGACAGCCTGTGGAAATTAAAGCAACCACCGAGGTCAGTGGGTGTTTCATGGCCATTGCAACAGCAACAGTACAATCACCAGATACTCCTGCACCTCTGCGGCAACCACCACGAGAGATTATCCATTCCAATGGTTTTGTAAACATGATCTGGATGGGATACTATATGGATTCTTGGTTTCAAGACTCTCAAAATTTGGACAAGTGCGGCTTGGTGGAGGCTGTAGGAATCTACTGGCACGGAGAACAAGTTGTGCCAAACTCGGGAGACCTTCGAGCAAAGGTTATCTCCCAGTTCCACAACCCGCCAGCCGCAGGTCATGTGGGATCCCGAAAGACCGGACACACACTCTCGGACCACTATTGGTGGCCAGGATGGAGTGTCGATGTCCGTAAGTATTGCATGACATGCGACCCATGTCTTCGAAATAAGGCTAGTAGTAGTAGCCTGCTGGACTCTTCCAACAGTCTCCCATTCCTGGGACTCCATGGGAGTGCGTCACCATGGACTTCATTACTGGTCTTCCGGACACGGCCCGTGGCCAAGATGCAATACTAGTGGTCGTGGATCTTTTGAAGAAGATGACACATTTAATTCCTACAACCACTGACGTGAACGCAAAGGAGACCGCTTGTCTCTTCATTGAGGGTGTCGTAAAGTACGACGGCTTGCCATTGCGCATTATCTCCGATCGAGATCAAAACTTTGCTAGTAAGTTCTGGCAAAAGATGCACGAGTACTTCGGCAGTGAGTTGCAAATGTCGACAGTATTTCACCCTCAAACTCACGGACAAACAGAGTGCATGAATCACACTCTAGAGCAGATGCTCTGCATGTACGTGGACCCTGCCATGCACGATTGGGACATATTCCTAGCACCAACAGAGTTTGCGGTTAACAACTCGGTGAACGAGTCCACACAGTTCACCCCTTTCGTGTTGAACAGTGGTCGACATCCAGTGGTACCCTCGTCATTGGTGAAGAGTGGGAGTACTAGAGGGCAGGTTCCTTCTGCTCAAGCCTTTGCCGAGCGCATCGCCTCCTTGTTACAGGAGGCAAAGAGTCTCCTTCAAGCATCTAGGCAGCGACAAAAGGCATATGCCAACAAAGGTCGCAGGGAGGTCTCGTTTGACATCGGTGACAAAGTGCTGCTTAGCACTAAAAACCTTCAGCTGAAGTCACCAGGGGCAAGAAACCGTCTCCCAAAGTGGATTGGGCCGTTTCCCATTGTGGCACACATCTGGCCAGTGGCATACCGATTACGACTTCCGCTGAGTATGAAGATACATGATGTGTTTCATGTGAGCCTACTGGCTCCATACATACGTCGGAGGTAGACGGAATCGTTCAGCTACCGCCAGCAGTCCTTGCTGTCGACAGCCAATATGAGGTCCTTCATCTACTCCAGCACTGAGAGCGTACTCTTTGGTTGCGCGTTGTCAGGGAGTAAATCGTTCATTGGGCCGGTTGTGGACCTGAACGTAATTCATGGGAGCCCGAATCTCGGTAGCCCACAGGGGTGGTCAACGAGTATTGGAATGAGCTTGCCGCTTGCATAGATCTACGCGTGGCTGGAGGTACCACCTGAACACAGAAAAAGTGAACAACATTCCCATAGGGCAGCATTCATGGACAGTGACCATAGGAGGTTGGGGACGCCAAACATGGTTGTCACGTGGACGCTCTAGCCTAAAGGGGGGAGACCGCTAGCCGTGCTGACCTACAAGCTGCAGCTTAGGTCCTAGTACTATGCACGTGTTCATGTTTACCTGGTGATTGAAGTTATAAGTTTTATTTCACAATGTTCATGACTCACAGACTGACAATCCTACTTGTTCATGAACCGGGACGGTTCATAAAAAGTGGGGAGGAATGTAGCGGGAGGGCCGGTTCGACCCTCCCTCCTCGCTGAAGCAAGGGGTGGTTGCGCACCACCCCTCGCGTCAGCGAGGGCTGGCCGGCGGCCAGCACTTCGTTGGCTGCCGGCCAGCTTGCTACTGGCCGGCTAGACGGCCGGCGGCCGGCCAAGCGACCGGCCGGCCAGCCGCCAGCCGCCGATCGCTGCCTCAGCCTGATTGGTGACTGAGGGGCCACAAGGGCCTCGAGGGCGAGGCCTCGTGGCCTCGTGCCCTCGCCCCCCCTGGCCCTCCTTGAAAAAAAGCAAGAGAGGACGAGGGATAGGGGGAGCAAGGGTGAGGGCGAGCGAACTGGCACGAAATCGCCAACGTGCATCGTACGCGACGATTTTTGTGCTAGAACGGAAAAACATAAATCTAAGTTCGTTTACGACAAACTTTAACATAAAGTAAACAAAATAACTCGTGCAAACACACGAGTTCGAGATAAAAACCCCTGGTTTGGGTCCCAAAACCAGGGGTAGGGTTAAAAATGGAAATGGGCCTCCGGAGACTCAAAACATTCGAGTCCCCTTGCTCTGGGTCGTTGATGACGATTGCCCCTCAGTCCTGCGAAGAGGGTAAGCCCCTGACGCGGACTGAGAATGCCATTCTGCGTACTCCAATGATGACTTTAGAGCAAGAGCTGGAGACTCGACCCATTACAAGGTCATAGCCCATTCCATAATACTCCAAGAAGCTAAAAGGGGCTGAGCGTAACTACCCAATCCACGAGAAATAGATGCTCGCGGTGGTCCACGCCTTCAAGCAGTGGAGATGCTACCTTGAGGCGCAACGGTATGTGATGCACACGGACCACTATGCGCTCAAGTACCTCAAGTCACAGTCGAACCTGAGTCGTTGTCAAGCACAGTGGATGGAGTTGTTTGAGGGCAGCTTTGACTACAAGATCCAGTATAAACTAGGGAGGATAAACCCATCAGACCCAATCTCGCATTACCCGGACTTGGGGGTGCATGCCATCACGGTGCTGGCAAGATCTCTAGTTATTTTCAGCCTAGTCTCTTACGAGTATGCAAATGACCAGAAATTTTCCGGGAGTAATGTAAAGGGTTGCAAGTGGGATGGTGAGTATTTGCGTTGTGAGAAGGGGAACCAGATTGCTGTGCTGCAGAGTGCGCCATTGCGACGCGCACTATTGGAGGAGGCACACGACTCGCACTAAAGTGGTCATTTTGGCCATGAAAAGACCTTCAAGACGTTTGCACGCCAGTATTGGTGGGCAACGATGGGAGAAAAATGCAAGGAGTACGTGAGCAGCTGCGAAACATGCCAAAGAATCAAGTCGCGAAGGGCCCGGGCGCCAGGAAAGCTGCAATCGCTACCTGTGTTGGAGTGTCCGTGGACGGACATCTCACCTGAATTTGTGGGGGGTCTTCCACAAGGCACAACAGGCAACACCATGGTGCTAGTAGTGGTGGAACAGTTTAGTAAGATGACATACTTCATTCCATGTCCAGAGAAAGTCACTACAGCAGAGACGGCTCAACTCCTTTTGCAACATGTCATCCAACTTCATGGGGTGCCAAACTGCATGGTCTCAGACCACGTCCCGCGCTTCAGCTCCCAGTTTTGGAAGGAACGTTTATGGAAGCTGGGCACCCATGTGGCTCTTTCACCAGCCTACCATTCCCAAATGGATTGCCAAAATGAACGCACCAACCAGACCATGGAGCAATTGATGCGAGGGATCTTGGTGCCGGACAGTGAGGGATGGGAATGCAAGCTTCCGGTGGCTGAGTTTGCCTATAAGTCTGTTGGCCTGAGGGTGAGTGTGCACCCTGGAGGGTTCCTAGAAATGGCTGGTTCACACCACCAACGGTTTCTGGAGAGACTGAAACTGTGGAGGCAACTGGTTCCAAGGATGGCACAAAACTGGTCAGAGAGTGAGGCAATAGTTTTGGCCTGAATTGACTGGGAATCAACACTTGATGAAGGCTCACAAGTAGTGGAATTTTATAGCCACTGATCTAAGCTTTCTAGAACACCAAAGCATGCAAGATGTGGAGCTTCCCAGCAGATTCTATGGCTTCTAGAGTGGCCCTTGGTAGGCTGTCCTTTTCCCACCTAGGAAGGCATCCCTTCCTTCCTCTAGAAGTTTCTGCCCCTTCCTAGATTCTTCAGCTTGCTTCTAGTAGGAGGGAAGGCATCCAGAAGACCAAGACACCTCTAGATGTCTTGTAGGAAAAGTCAACCCTTCTAGAAGGTGTGCCACCTTCCTGGACCCTCACTTGGCCTTCTAGAAACTCATGGAGGAATTCTAGAGTTTGAGCTAGCTTCCTGGCATCTATTTTTCACCTCCCTTGAGGCAGGGCAGAAATTGATCTTGTGAGACTTGAGCCCGGGCCCCTGCCTCTAGAGGTGGACACCATTACCTACTAAGCCACTAAGGCTTGTCTTTTTGGTGTTCCTTTTTGGAGTCGCAAGCAGTGGCATTTTATAGCCACTGATCTAAGCTTTCCAGAACACCAAAGCATGTCGGATTTGAAGCTTCCTAGCAGATTCTATGGCTTCTAGAGTGGCCCTTGGTAGGCTGTCCTTTTCCCACCTAGGAAGGCATCTCTTCCCTCCTCTAGAAGCTTCTGCCCCTTCCTAGATTCCTCAGCTTGCTTCTAGTAGGAGGGAAGGTGTCCAGAAGACCAAGACACCTCTAGATGCCTTGTAGGACAAGTCACCCATTATAGAAGGTGTGCCACCTTCCTGGACCCTCACCTGGCCTTCTAGAAGCTTAAAGAGGAACTCTAGAGGTTGAGCTAGCTTCCTAGCATCTATTTTCCATCTCCCTTGAGGCAGGACAGAATTTCACCTTGTATGACTTGAACCCGGGCCCCTGCCTCTAGAGGTGGACACCATTCACCACTAAGCCACGTTGGCTTGTCTTTTTGGTGTTCCTTTTTGGAGTCACTCCTGCCATGGTGAGGAGCATCTCTCCAACAACATCCCCCTTGCGCATCACCCATGGCAGTTGTCCATGCTCAACCTGCAACTGAAGAGCCTTTCTCCTCATGGGAGGTGAGTTCATGCTTTATTGCTTCCTCCCACTCAGCCCCATCCTTCTTGTGCAGTGCCTCCTTCACGCTCCTCTTGCGTGAAGAAGACTTGTGCAAACCCAGTCCAAATTCCCTTCTCGGCATCATATCTCTTTGTCCGTCTTCACACACGGCTGCTCGTGCGGGGTTCTTGAGGTGGTTGTTGTTGCTGCTGTCTCCTTTTGGCGCCATCCTCTCCAAGCGTCTTCTCCCCCTCTCTTAGAGACCTTGGAGACATCGGTCGACTCCCCGCCTCCATGTCCATCTCCGGTGCTTCGGATTCCTCATCCGAACTGGCTGAAATAAATTCTTCCGCTCGCCCATCGCTTCGGCGATCCTCTCCGACGGGTGCTCCCGCGAGGATATCAGCCTCATTCATGTCCTTCGGCGTCTCCCCCTCAAGGAGTGGCAACCACCCCCCCTCTTGGAGTGACCTGCCTCCTTGTCCGTCCAATAGCTTTTCTCATCGAACGTGATGTCACGACTCCGCACAATATGCTGCCTCCTTGGGTCAAAGAGTTGGTACGCCTTGCTTCCACTCTCGTACCCAAGGAAAATACACCGGCTTCAGCTTGCTCCGCCCTTCACGTGCCTGCACCACCGCATGTGCAATGCAACCGAACGTGCTGAGGTGACCCACTACCGGCTTCCTCCCGCTCCGCACCTCTTGTGTCATCTTCCATGCCTTGCTCTCCTTTTCCTTCAATGGCTTGGTCAGTGTAAGGTTCATTATGTATGCCGCTGTCTGTGCCGCCTCCGCCCAATACCGTTGTTGAAGGCCGGTGTCGCTCAACATTGATCGCACCATGTTAAGGATTATGCGATTTGCTCTCTCAGCGACGCCATTCTGCTGCAGGGAATGTGGAGTTGTTTTCTGCCACTCAATCCCCTTGCTCTTCATCCACCCAAGGCAGCCTGCATATTCACCACCGTTATCACTCCAGAAGACCTTCACCTTCAACTCTGTCTGCCGCTCCACATTTGCCACAAACTCTTGCATGCATGCAAGGACTTTGCTCTTCTGCTTCATGAGATAGAGGTATAGTTTGCGGCTGTGGTCTTCAATGAAGGTGAGGAAGTAGCGAGCTCCACCGATGGAGCTTTCAAGTGGTCCACACACATCTGTGTGTACCACTGCCAACTTTGTTGATGGACGCATCTCCTTTGCCACAAATGGTTGCCGCGTTGATTTGCTGATAACGCATGGCTCACGCATGGTCTCCTTGGTTCCATCAAGGCCACTAAATGGAGACCCCACACCACCTCTATCTTTGCCATCTCTTTCACCGTCAATGGAGAAACATGGCAAAGTCGGCGGTGCCACAGGTCCAGGTCTCCTTCATCCTTCGTTGCGAGATTGGCGGCGTTGGACCCCGCCCGGCTGCCGAGGATCTTTGCGAGTAGCACGTAGAAGTCGTCCTCTCTCTTGGCACGCGCAATAACCTCGCCTTTGTCCTCCTTGCGGATGATGGCCTCCTTCTTTGTGAAGAGCACCTCAAGTCCCTTGTCGGGAAGGCGGCTGACAGAGAGTAGGTTTACCCCAAAGTTGGGCATGTGGAGCACGTCGTGGATTGTGCTCGTGACAGGTTTGCCATCTACAATGGACTCAATGCGGACGTTACCCTCACCGGCAGCCACCTCTGTTTTGCCG
This sequence comes from Penium margaritaceum, assembly GCA_023375785.1. Taxonomy (NCBI): domain Eukaryota; kingdom Viridiplantae; phylum Streptophyta; class Zygnematophyceae; order Desmidiales; family Peniaceae; genus Penium; species Penium margaritaceum. The sequence goes on from SZWC01004392.1 coordinate 60,444, forward strand.
TTGGCCACCATCATGCGTCTCTCCGAGGCACCGTAGGTGACAAATGCCGCCTTGTTGCATTGCGTGTGGCAGCCTGATCTGGAGTCAATGACGGCAACTCCCGGATCCTTCAAGTTTGTGGAGTTGTACGCCATAAGGGCCTGCTCGTCTTTCTTCCTGCCCCGCTGCGACCGGTCTGGCTTCTTCTTGGGGCAATTGTGCCCATAGTGGCCCTCCTTGCCGCAGTTGAAGCAATCCCCCTTCTTTTCACCCTTCTTGGTTCCCTATTTGGCACCCTTCCACTTGTCGCCTCGGCCTCCACTGTGAGGATGAACTGTGTAAGCTGAACTTGATGCCGCTGCACTCTCTTGACCGCCACGTCGCATCCACTCATTGCGCACGTACTCAGCAACCTTTGGGTACTTCAGCTCGTCGGAAGGCCAGGCACCAAGGACTGTGATCATGGGACTCCAACTGTCCGGCAAGGCTAGAAGGAGGATCATAGCTTGCAACTGAGATTCAACCTTCCAACCAGTAGCCACGCACTCTGCTGTGAGTGACTCAATCTGCTGCATAATCTCCATGATGTTGTCGCCTTCATTGGCTCGGAGGGTGACGAGCCGTTTGAAGATGAAGAGCTGATTGGTAAGGTTTCTTGAATGGTAGATGGAGCAGAGTTTTGACCATGCGTCTACGGCCAGTGTGCATCATTGGATGTGCCCAAGTTGTGGTGGGCATAACGCGGACACAAGGAGCGCCAACGCTTTTTTTGTTGCGCTTCTTGTATGCCTCCTTCATCTCAGCCATTGCAGTCTCCGGCGGAGCAGTCTCATCACCCTTTACGAGCTCAAGAAGTCCCTTGTCGTCGAGGAAGACCTCAAACTGCCACCTCCACAAGGCAAAGCCTGTCCCATCAAACTTAAGGATTGTACGGCTGCTCTCTTGCTCGCTTGTCGCCATGTCTTGCTATTGGAAGCGTAAAATCAAGCTGGATTGGAACCCCTTAGAGGCGTGGGCCCATAACTCTTTGTTGGCCTGAGGGTGAGTGTGCACCCTGGAGGGTCCCTAGCAATGGCTGGTTCACACCACTAACTGTTTTTAGAGAGACTGAAACTGTGGAGGCAACTGGTTCCAAGGATGGCAGAAAACTGGTCAGAGAGTGAGGCAATAGTTTTGGCCTGAATTGACTGGGAATGAACACTTGATCAAGGCTCACAAGCAGTGGAATTTTATAGCCACTGATCTAAGCTTCCTAGAACACCAAAGCATGCCGGGTTTGGAGCTTCCTAGCAGATTCTATGGCTTCTAGATTGGCGCTTGGTAGGCTGTCCTTTTCCCACCTAGGAAGGCATCCCTTCCTTCCTCTAGAAGTTTCTGCCCCTTCCTAGATTCCTCAGCTTGCTTTTAGTAGGAGGGAAGATATCCAGAAGACCAAGACACCTCTAGATGCCTTGTAGGACAAGTCACCCCTTCTAGAAGGTGTGCCACCTTCCTGGACCCTCACCTGGCCTTCTAGAAACTCAAGGAGGAATTCTAGAGTTTGAGCTAGCTTCCTGGCATCTATTTTTCACCTCCCTTGAGACAGGGCAGAAACTGATTTTGTGGGACTTGAACCCGGGCCCCTGCCTCTAGAGGTGGACACCATTAACTACTTAGCCACTAAGGCTTGTCTTTTTGGTGTTCCTTTTTGGAGTCACTCCTGCCATGGTGAGGAGCATCTCTCCAACAAAGTCAGCGGTGCATACCTTGATGGGGAGGTCTCCCTTTGAGGTGGTATATGGGGTGCAGCCTGCATGTCCCTCGGACATGAGGACGGGATTGGATCTACCCGCGGTGCAGCAATTTGCAAGTGACTTCACGGAGGTGTGGCGGATTGTACGAGAGGCACTTCATAAGGCGCAGGAGCATGTGAAGCATCATGCGGATAAGCACCAAACAGCCGAGGAGTTCTCAGTGGGACAAAAGGTGCTATTGAGATCGCAGAACGTGCAGCTTGCGATGGTGGACAACGACAAGGTCAAGCCTCGGTGGATGGGCCCATTTCTGGTTAAGGAGAAGTGGTCCGCAGTGAGCTATGAGTTGCAGCTACCGGTAGACTACAGGGTTCATCTCGTGTTCTAAGCATCTCTCCTCAAGGAGCCGGATGTGCAGCTCGCAGTGGCGGGACAGGCTCCTCCTCCACCGGTCTTGGTGGAGGGTGAGGAGGAGTATGTGGTGGAGAAGATTCTCAGGCACAGTCAGGGAGACAACGGGTGGCAATATCTGGTGCAATGGCTTGGCTAAGGGCCTGAGCACAACTGTGGAATCCCCAAATCTCATTTTCACAGAGGCGGTGTGGTTCACACGGTCCTTTGAGCATACAAGGAGTGCACCAGGACGGTGCGTCCTCGCAAGGGGAGGGGGATGACGTTATGGGAGCTGCCGGTCGAGGCGGTGATTATGTCATCATGCTGATGTCAGATGCATGCTTTGATGCTCCCATTTTATTCTAATCGGAAAACTGTGTGAAATCGATCCAATAACCGGGTCGTTTCGTGCAGGGACGAGAAAGATACAGTTGTGCAAAGGTTGGTGGAGCACCTCCTCAAAATAGGAGATGTACTGGTTTGACCTCGAGCATGGGGGAGCGACTTTCTCGCCCACTGCAGCCGAAGCGCCCCATGATGGATGCTGAGCCAATGAGCCAAGGTTCATTGGGATCCATGGGTGCTTTGGGATGACGTCTGGAGCTGCATTCGCAAGTGAGGGCGCTTTGGGCAGCCGTGACCCCTGCTGGCGGTGCTGCCAGCGGCAGTCACGCATTGAGCACTAAAACGGCCATAACTAAGCCGATTCTCCATGGATTGAGGTTTTCCTTTGTGCATTGGAAAGCTCGCAATGCATACTACATGATTCATGTGTTAAATATGTGATTGCTCCTTAGTAAAGGGTGTCGAAATGCCGAGGGGTTCTCAGCTAACTCATGGGGGCTAGTACAAAAGGAAGTCTGGGGGTTGTTCTAGGCATGCCAATCTTACCCAAGGACTTTGTACATTGCCTTGAACTGATCTTTCAAGCGTAAGGATTCATTCCTTGCCCAGATCTCCTTGTTCTCTAAGAAACCATTTGCACACATCGATTCAATCCTACAAGTCTTCTGCAGTGCACCTTGGTGCAAAGGGCGCTGGGAGAGTCGCACGACGGGAACCGCACTCAGTGTTAGTGGTCTTGTTGCTCGGAGAGGGCTGTGCGGCATCTGAAGGGTTGGTCCACACACCAAGGGGTCGAGGGTGGGAGGCATCCAAAGGGCTCGGCGTGTGACCGTCACGCCATGTGCCCCTTAGTTCACAGTATTATCTATGTGACCAATACTTTACTACTTTAAGAAAAATCCATTTCCTTGCAAGTGGAAAAAAAGAAAAAGAAAGATCATTTTCCTCGCAGACCATGAGGTGTCATTTACAAAACGAACAAGTTGTTCCATGCAATGAAAGTGGCATGTAGAATGCAAAAAATGGAGTTTTCTTCAGTGCTCAAAGAAATTCACGCATGGATCGTGTGTAATTTTTTTCATCAACCTCATTTTTGGGGTTTTTCATGGAAAAAAGACCCAAAATGGATGACCCCTCAACGCAGATTCCACGTGCACTAAACATGATTTTTATGCACAAAAGAGCCACTACGGCGTGCACCAGGTTGAAAAACCACAACAGTGACATACATCGAGACAAATTATCTTTTACAAATGAAATTACAAAGGCACCGTACATGCCATGACTCATCACTTTGTCGCAACAAGGTGAAACTTGCATACTGCACTAGTGTCGATAGCACGGTTTCACGGGTCCCAACCAAATCATCGACGCACGTGCCGATTGCACTATTGGCAACAGCACAAGTGTTGATTGCAAAAAATAATCGGTGTCAAACACACCACTGAGAAAGTGCCCATTGCACATACATCACGGATGCCGGAAGCATCCATGATGCTAGTGCCGAATGCACTAGTTATGGTCTACGGAGGTATGACCAAAACAAATGCCGATTGTGTATCCATGTGAGTGTCTACATTTGTGAGCATTTTTTGACAAAACAAGGATGTGAATGCCGATTGCACTCAAAATACACATGCGATGGTGGATATCAACGCGTGATGGTCGATTGACAAGTGCTCGTTGTACCAGGAACATGACCAACATGGAAAAAACAATCGTAGCACTCACAAAAATTCCAAACACACAACTGCCATGATGTTGAATGCATGGCCAATGAGTGTTTTGGTTCAATTGTTGCCACGAGTGCCAAATACACCATTGCCGTAAATGCCGATTGCACGATTGAAAAAAATGCGGGTTCTTCTTTTTCCGTGGGTGTCAAATGCGCCACTGATGCGAGAGCCAAACGCACTATGGCCATGAGTTCCTATTTGACTAGTTCAGGTAGTGTTGATGGTACAACTCATGTTATAAGATACCAATTGCAACAATAACATGGGTGCCGGTCGCACCCCATTGTCTCAACTAGCAAGAACTAGCCAACTGGTTACCTCGTCATCCTAACTTGCCATAGACCACCAAACAAAATCATACGATCTATGCGCGGAGTGGTTCTATGAGCAAGTGCATCAAGCACATTATTCAATGTGTTCGAAACACGTCGTTTTATGTTTGCAACACATTTAAAAGAAGTTGAGGATGGTCATATTGTTGAGTTCTTCAAATGGATAACCGATAGGCATGGATAGAAACAATCACAGACTGCTGTGAAGGTCAAATGTATGCGTAGACGGCACACAAAAACACAGCGATCTTGATCGTCACCGACAGTGATGACCATTGGAATTCAAAAACTCTGCCTTGCCAATAGCATTATGAGAAGGTACTTCTAAAAGAAGTACAAAAAATCATTTAACAGATGAATCACATGTGTGACAAAACGATTTCCTAAAATGTGGACCATGCTAAAGGTGAATGAGCTCTTTCATATCCATAAATGGAACATGCTACAAAAGCCCAGCCGGTTGAGCACCAGCTCCAAAATATGCATGGAATTCATGACCAAAAGAGGTCAGCGCACATGACCAAGTGTCAAAGGCAAACCACTTTTCAATGGATCATGGTATGCAATTCACGCCATTGTTCTTCAGCCACGTGACAGTAGGTACACAGCATGCGTGGAAAACATGCACAAAACACAAAAAAACATTATCCACTAACCGTTGGTGCGTTGATCATGAAATCCAGCCATGGATAAGTTGAATGGAAAAATTATCACAACAATTTTGGGACATTTGAATAATATGACAACATCAGCTAATGCTTTGGATAAAATGGCGACACCATTTCACGAAACAAGTGGTTTGGTGAGCGCAGCACATGTGTTACAACAGTCGCACATCCCATTGCGCTATAATGTTGAAAGGCATGTGTGATTGTTTCATGAGTTAGCTTGTGTCATGACTATGTCATGAGGTGTTGAACAGACCTTGTGTGTTAGCACGCCGACTTCAATCCTTGAGGATTGACATTGCACTGCTTGTACACGGTGTGTACTGAATGTATCACTACCTTTCAGAGGTTCTGTGCATCATTAGTCTTGGCTGATGAAAACATCGGTCTCTGATTGAATGTGGCAAGGATGGCATCCTCGAATGAATACTCCATGGAAAAACCATTGAAATTGTATCACGCAGTGAGTGATGCATAAAAATTGTGGTACATGAATGGTACCAACGATGAAAAGGTACATGAGTGTTCTGACAACTCTGTTCAAAAGAGAAAAAATATTGTCAATGGGCGTTGTAAATGCACCAGAGAGGGGCGAAGACTCTTCTATGGGTCCTTGACAATTTAAGGCGCTGCAATGCGGTGGTCGAAGATCACAAGAGTTACTTCTAGAGTATGATGAGATTGACCAAATGTCGAAAGTGAACAAATTTGAGGACGACACCTTCAGTCTATCATCACTTGGAGAGTCAACATGTCATGGGTCTCGATAGACAAAAGTACGTGAACCGATTTCGGTGACATGAGTTCATCCACAGTTCGGTGAAAATCCATTTCAGAGAAAACGAGAGACACTCATTTTCTACTAATGGTGCTCTTGAGTACTATGACGATCTCATGGACTTCTAGAAACCAACAACAACATAGTTGGGATTACGTCAAGGTCTAGGTTCTGCATTGAAAGCTTTAAGCTAACAGTGTGTTAGAACCTACATCTTTGTGGTCAGACCGACTACATACTGAGTTATGATCATCATTGAAACAAAACAATAACAAGTGTGCCGTAACCAAATGCTGATGTTGAAGGAATCTTCAAGATGGGCCTTGACAAATCATATCTCTTATCAGATTCTTCCGATGTTTCAAGAAATGACTCAGAGTTAATGGCCTCGTGTCACGGTACACTAGTCATGTACAACGCGCTCTTAAAAATCATGCAAATTGATTTTGATCATGCCGAAGATATGGTATAGTACCGCCTATGCAGTATCGATATGCAAAGAATCCAACATCCAATTTGTTGGAACAAAACCAATCTCCAAGAGAGATCATAATGAATATATTTTAGTCCGACCATGCTTCACTTACTCGAAAGATCTTGGTGAAGTGACTTAATTCCCTTGGTTTTGGGGATGGTTTAATTGATGTACATTGCCGAATGCAAGTAGAATACGTTTTTGGATGTCGTTACGGTGATTTCCAAGATTGTGGTGGTTTGCTAGATGTCTCTGTTGAGGGAAAATCCTCTAAAAGTACCTCGGATAAGGCAAAAGAAAAACACTCTATTGAACAAAAGTATCGAATGAACACCAGAGAAGACATCGTAGCAACACGGATCATTTCAACTTGGCAAACACAATCCATCCACGGATTCTTCAATGGAATCCTTGCATGGGATTACATAATTGAAAAAGGATTCGGAATTTTTCTATCACAATAACATGGAATTGACACCTGAAAGGTGTTCTTCCAACATGTACCAAAATGATTGTGATCATAGTACACCTGTTTGGTAAATACCAATCGGGTATACCATACGGGTATATGATGAATACTCCGTTCGTGGATAGAATCCATTGTCGTTGAGATTGGTTATCTCAGCTAACCTAGTTCAAAAGCAGTGTTCTTTTGACAAGGATGTCAGCAGCAGCCTATGGTACCCATTTTAGACAGAAATGAAGGGATGATGGTTGAGACCAAGATCATCTAGGTTGGAGCATTGTCGTGTGAAAAGATGAACTTCGACAATAATTGCGCATGCCAGACAACCAATGCCGCCTCCTTCAAAGATGAGTGCAATCTTTGAATGGAAAAACGGGTGTAATCAGCAACCATGTTTTATGATCTTGGTACCTCGCAAACCTAAGAAAAAGCTAGCATGCGAGTTACATGGGCTTAGTGGAGCTTGGTTGAGTTAGGTCAACCAACACACAGGTACTGAAAGAGGTCTAGTAGAACTACGCATGGTCATAAACACGTGGTTGTAAGTTAAGCGGATTGATGTCCTTGACAATGTTGCGAGGAGGTACCACCTTGACAACAACCCCTTGGAAGAAATCATGTCTAAACGACATGGACAATACTATGTGGACCTGGAAAGTTTTTGCGGAGACGCCCGGTTAATCGGTCGCAGGGATACCTGGAGGAGGAGGTGTCCTCACAACAGTTTGCTGAACACTCTTCCAAATTGGCAAGGCATTGTTTACAATGTATGTTCCAAAAGGCATTGACTATGCCATCGATACACACGTATGATGAGTCTTCGGCCAAGAATCACCAACACTTGTGAAAAACGGACAAAGATTGTACGCATTCCATCTTGGCAAGAGCGAAGGGATCACGTGATCAACACTGGATGTTGTATGCAAATGATGATAGTCACAAAAACCATGAGTATGTGGTTGATTGTGTGAACGTGACGCAACCGTGTTGCAGAGGACAAGAGTTCACACATGTGATCTTGTTTGCGCTTCTTGTTCTATGGTTTGTATCATGCAGTATGCAATGATCAAACATCCGCGAGAAGAGACGAACTGGGATGGTTCAAATCAAAGGGGGAGGAATATAGCGTACAAACAGTTTTTAAGGTTGAAAATGGCCGTTTACTAGTTATTGGTTACTTTGAGTACTCGATGCTTAAGTTTTGAGGAGCCAAAAGCTTGGAAAAACATAATGGGCTCGAGTCTGGTGCAACTCTAGCCTGAAAAATAATCCCTGGACGGAGGCAAATCCACACATTTGGGTTCTTTGTCAAACCCCAGATTGTAGGATTAACTTCTCTAAACATCCAAAAAGTGATGGTTAGCCACTAGAAGCCTCAAGTCTCACATTTTTTCAAGTATTGGCAGCCAGAACAGATTGTAATCGTAGCCAATTTGTGGTGAAGGCCTTAATAATCATGTACACATACAGGGAAATTCTCATGTACCACGTCTTCGATGATGGATCACACATCAGAGTGGTGGCATGCGGCAGGGTGGTGGCATGCTGCAGAATGGTGACACACCGCAGGATGATGACACACGGCAGGACACTGCATGCGGTAGAAAGATGCCCGTCCTCCTCCTGCCGAGCATTAGCAGAGCTTTTCATTACTTTACATAGCTCTTCATTGCTTTTTATATCTTTGAACTGATTTGAATTTCTTGCACCTCTCTTGTGTTGTGATGTGATTTGCACACTCGCCTCTCCCCCCGACCCC
>SZWC01004392.1:69146-79851 GCA_023375785.1 Penium margaritaceum
ATTTCTTTGCACTGCATTAATCTTCATTGATTGTCTTTGTTTTGCATTGCTTTGATTTTCATTGCATTTACCTGTATTTGTATTTAGTGTTTTTCAATGCTTTTTATTGATTTATGTTTGTATTGCATCGTTTTGCATTGTTTCGTATCTCTTTCCATTGTTTTCATTGCCCTGCACCATTGCTGTGCTGTTACGTGCTTTGCACCCCCCTCCATGGGAGTGGAATTGCATACTTTGCTGTGTAGTTCTTTGCAATGAATCTCTTTGCATTGATTTGAACTGCTTTTCCTTGCTTTGCACTGCTTTGCATTTCTTTGCATTGCTTTGTTTTGCTTTGCACTTCTGTGCATTGCTTTTCCTTTGATTTTTATTTATTTGCTTTGATTGTATTTCTTTGCATTTCTTTGAATTTTTGCACTGTTGCTGTGCTGTGATGTGCTTTTCAACCCTTCCCCCCGGAATGGATTTGTACTACTTTGCTTTGCATTTCACAGCAAGGCTTTGATTTTATTTGTTTTGCTTTGTATTGCTTTGTATTGTTCCTAATTTCTTTGCACTGATTTGCACTGCTTTGCACTGCTTTGTATTTCTTTTCATTGTCTTTCACTGCTTTGCATTGCTTTGCATTGTGGTGCATTGCTTTGCACTGCTGCTGTGCTGTGATGTGATGTGTTTTTCATTTCTTTGCAGTGCATTGCTTTGCACTTCTTGCACCACTTTGCATTGATTTGCACTGCTTTGCATTCATTTGCACTACTTTGCATTGCTTTTTACTGCTTTGCATTGCTTTGCATTACTTTTCTTTACAATTCTTTGCATCGTTCTGCTTTCCATTGCTTTGAATTGCTTTGCATTTTCTTACACCACTGCTATGCTGTAATGTGCTTTGCAACCCGCCCCCTCCCCCTCCGGAAATGGATTTGCATTGCTACACTTTGCATTGCCTTGATTTCTGTGCTGCATTCCAGATTGCAGATTTTTGGATGTCTGTTCAGGGTCATATGTGAAGACGCAAAGCTTGACAAAAACAATGTGGACGCACATGCTCAGAGACTAAAATGAAAGGTGGAAGGAACTGAAGGCACTGGAGGTACAGTAGAAACTTGAAAACGCCACCAACCAAGCGTTGGTGACTGCCAGTGTCATTGATGAGACAAACGCAGCTGTGACACATGGGGTGGCAGGGTTTGGCATCGCATTCAATAAGCAGTTTTTCTGGAGTTGTATCTGGAAGCACGTCGTTGACAAGCAGCAGTCGTTCTTGAGTGTGGAGTCTACATGGCTACATATTGCTTTCTTCCACTATAAGCATTTCCCCTCTTTTTTTTTGCACCATCCTCACGTGTCTCATCAAGAATGGTGTTGCAGTATTCAAGAAGATTCTAGTGAAGATGTTTGCGGAAGTGCAGTCTGGGGTGTCCTTCACATGTGATGGGTGAAAGTCAGAAGCCAACCACAAGTACCTGGGTATCACGTCACATTGGATAGCAGCATGGCAGTTGCAGAGAGTGGCAATAGGCTTCCTGGCCTGCACTAATGATGCTACCGCATAAAACATATTTGAAGTGCTTGCTGTTGCATTCAAGGAACAGGGGATGTGGGGCAAGAAGTATAGCCTCACTGTTCACGACGACACAGTCAATGGCAGCCTCGTTGACAGTTTTCTTATGCAGCAGAACAATATCCTCAGGAAGGATGGTCACATCCGCTGCATGGAACACGTTCTCAACCTTGCGCTGAATGTTGGACGCAGTGGAAGAGTGCCTCTAGAGTGCCCGCCACATTGTGAAATTCATCACACGCTCGGCCAAGCATGAGATGCCTCTGCTGAACGTGGGCAACGCTCGTAATGTGCAGTACATGTCCCTCCACGTCGATACACTCACTCATCAGAACTCGGCATTTGATATGTGTGAGCGTGTTGTGCGCAAGGATCTCCTGATGAGTGGCTGCAGGCTAAGGAACCTACAGAGAAGCTGAGTGGCCAGGGATGGGAGCTCCTTCGCCTTGTCATCATGATCCTGAAACACTTCAAGGAGTTTACTGTTGACATCTCTGGTAGTTAGTAGCTAGAACTTTCCCTCATCCTTCCCTTCTTCAGCCAGATCTTGCAGATGTTGCACTATTGGTGCGTGAAGGCCGCAGGTGCTGTGAAGAAGCAAACCAAGAAGAAGGCGCCTCTGGATACAATTGAGAAGTTGTTGGTGGTTCTGCATGTCGGCTCTGTGAATGCATGCAAGAAGGTGAGGAGAATGGCACATTGCCTATTCTCTTCTACTGTTAAACTCCCTTTGTACCTATGCTTACTATTTCCCATTCCAATGGTGTTTGTATGTGGAGTTGGAGAAGAACGTGATGAAGTGCATGATGAGACACTGTTGGCACTAGTGCGTGTAGAGGCACCCTCAAGGACTCCCAGTCCTCATTGATGCACGCTACTAATGTTTGGGACAGGCAATGGACACCAATGGTTAAGAGCGTGGAACACAAGGATCACAAATATGAGTGGGTAGAACACGTCATATTCAGTAGAACTGAATAGAAATACGTTCTTGTTGTTTATCCTAGTGAGATAACATCTGATCCGTAAAGAACGTGATCTAAGCTTTCCAATGCATCCAATCACACCCAAATTGGAGCAGTAGAGCCCCTGTTTCGACAGTCAAAGTAATCCTTGGTGGAGCCACCCACCTTGCCTTGCATGCTAGGCAACGGAAAACGCTTCGACAATGACCCGTTGGAGCGCCTTTCCTCATAAAGAAGTCAAGGAGAAGTTCAGCCTGGTCAAGGAGAATCATCTGGTTTCTTTCTTTATGGCCCTGGTGCATTTGGGGGTCGTTGGGGTTGAACTCGGATAACTGGCGGTGGATTATCCCGCCATCCATGGCGGGTACCAGATTCCACCTACCCAACACCCGAAATCCGGGCTAGGCTAACTGTCTGAATACTCACTCAAATTGAGCAATTCAAAGCTTCAAATATTTAATGGAAAAATCCAATAAATCCAGATCAAAAGTCAGATCAGGTTTTTGGCTACCCCCAAGTGGTCGAACTAGGGAACACGAGCAACAACACTCATGGCAAGGGGCACAACATGTCAATAATCTCCCCCTTGCACCGCAACCTTGATGCCCTGTCCTTGGAACCTGTAGCATCTCAAACCTCACAACACAAACCAAGCTCAATGCAGCTCACGTCTTGCCTTTCCTTGGACTGTGCCTTGGTCATGGTGTCGGCCAGCATGCGCTTAGTGCCACATTACAAAATAGCCGCATCTCCCTTCTCCACCAAGTCTCACACGTAGTGATGCCAGATCTCGATGTGTTTGGTCCTCCTGTGTAGCACAGGGTCTTAGGTGAGGCTGATGGCACTCATGTTGTCCACATTGAGTAACGTTGGTTTCCTTTGCGGTGACCCGATCTCCTTTAGCAGCTGCCACAACCACACCGCTTCCTTTACGGCTTCAACGGGTGCGATGTACTCTGCTTTGGTGTTGGACAGTGCCACACATTCCTGCTTCTTGCTTGCCTATGAAACTGCTGCACCACCAAGCAAAAACATGCCCCCTGTCATTGATTTTCTGTCATCCATATCACCAGTCCAGTCCGCATCGGAGTAGCCGACCAACTCGAGGGAGTCGCCTCGCGCTCCCCCACTACACATGAGCCACAACTGTTTTGTTGCCTTGAGGTAGCAGAGGATTCACTTCACCGCTTGCCAATGCAGTGGCACGGGGTCACTAACGTAGTGGCTCACTTGGCCTAACGCGAAGTCCAGGTTGGGTCGCGTCCCCACCATGGCGTACATGATGCTCCCCATAGCGGAAAGGTGCGGCACACCTGCCGTCTCCTCCTTCTCCTCATCCGTGCTCGGCCCCATGGTTGAGCTCAGCTCACATGTGCTGGTCATCGATGTGCCAATGGGGTTGCACTCCTCCATATTGCAGCGATGGAGCATCTCTTGCACGTACTTTTCCTGCCCCATCTCCAGCGTGCGTGCCTTGCAGTCCCTCTTCATGGCGACGCCGAGGTAGTACTTGAGCTCATCCATGTCGGTCATTTTGAATGGACCGCTTAGCTGCCGCTGAGGTTCACCAATTCCTTCACACAAGGATGAGGTCATCCATGTAAAGACCCACAATCTGGTGCAACCCCGGCTGGTTCCACACGTACACACAATGATCCGCCTCGCAACGTTTGAAGCCAAGCTTGGCCATGAAGTCATCGATTTTCAGGTACCACATTAGTGACGCTTGCTTCAACCCATAAAGCGCCTTGCGAAGTTCACAAACTTTCTCTGGCGGCACGTCCACCCCCTCCGGCACCTCCATGAGGACCTCCTTGTCTAGGACGCCATTGAGGAATATGGTTTTCACATCCATTTGGTGGACTTCACAGTTGTGTGCTGCCGTCACAGAGAGGATGGTGCGGATGGAGGTGAACTTCACCACTGGTGCAAATGTCTCATTATATTGTTCATCCTTTTACTAGGCATACCCTTTTGCCTACAGCCATGCCTTGTACCGCTCCACTTTCCCCTCCTTGATGAGCTTCTTCTCGAAGATCCACTTGGAGCCGATGGTTTTTGCTCCCTCTGGCTTGTTGATCAGCTACCAAGTACCATTCTCTTCATGGGAGGTGAGCTCATGTTTTACAACTCCCTCGCACTCAGCCCCATCCTTCTGCTACAACGCCTCCTTGACAGTCTCAGGCTCCTCTTACACAAAGAACGATTGAGAGAACCCAGTCCAGCCCTTTCTGGCAATGTATCGATTTTCCATACTTGTGCGTCGGTTCTCAGAGGCTGCTGCTATTGAGGCTGCTACTACTACTGCCACCGCAGTTGCTATTGCTACCCTCTTGTGGTGTCACTCACACTATTGGCCTGCCTCTCCTCTCTTGGAGACTGTGGAGATAGGGGCTCACTCCCTGAATGAAAATCAGCCACTCCCCCATCCCTCGAATGATTCTTGCCAGTTGGAGCCGCTCGGATGTCACCTGCTTTTGCGTCTTTCAGTGCTTCCCCCTCGAGGAGTGGCAGCTACTCCCCGCGCTTGAGGAGATCCGCGTCCTTGTCTGCCCAATGGCTCACCTTGTCAAACATGACATCGTGACTCTTCATGATCTTCTGCCTCCATGGTTTAAAGAGCTGCTAGACCTCTCTCCCACTCTCGTATCCGACGAAGATGCATCGGCGAGTCCACGGGTCCAGCTTGCCCCGCCCCTTCCGTGCCTACGCAACAACATGTGCAACGTAGCCAAACATGCGGAGGTGAATCACACTTGGTTTCCACCCGCTCTACACATCTTGTGGCATCTTCCACACCTTGGAGTCCGCGTGTTTAAGTGGCTTTCTTGGCATCAGGTTTGTGATGTACGTTGCTTTCCGTGCCGCCTCCGCCTAGTACCGCGCCGCAAAGCTGGCATCACTCAACATAGACCGGACCATGTTGAGGATGGTACTTTTTGCCCTCTTGGCGACTCCATTATGTTGTGGAGAATGTGATGTAGTTTTCTGCTATGCAATCCCCTTGTTCTTTATCCATGCCGAGAACCCTTTGTACTCACTGCCGTTGTTGCTCCTGAACGCCTTCACCTTCATCTTTGTTTGCCACTCCACTGCTGCCACAAAATCCTCCATGCATGATGGCACATCACTTTTCTTCTTGATGTTGTCAAGGTACAGCTTGCGGCTGTGGCCGTCAATGAAGGTGACAAAGTAGCGTGCCCCACCAATAGAGGGCCTAAACGGTCTGCATACATCTATGTGCACCACCTCCAACATCGCTGATGCATGCGTCCCTCTGCCACCAAATGGCTTCCGTGTTGCCTTGCTGACCACGTATGGCTCGCACGCGACATTCTTGGCTGCGTGGAGGCTCTTGACCCCAAGACCATGTACCACTTCCTTCTTTGCCATGTCCCTCACAGTTGAGGGAACAATACGACACAAACGGCGGTGCCCCAAGTCCAGGTCTCCATCCTCCTTCTTTGCGAGGTGGGCGACGTCGGACCCCGTCCAGCTGTCCATGATCTTTGCACAAAGCAAGTACAAGTTGTATTCTCACTTTCCACATGCAATCACCTTGCCGTCCCCCTCCTTTTGGATGATGGCCTCATTCTTGTTGAAGAGCACCTCGAACCCCTTTTCGGGAAGGCGTTCACTGACAGCAGATTTTCTCCAAAGTTGGGCATGTTGAGCATGTCGGGAATTGTTCATGTTACAACATCCCCATCCACATCCACCTCGATGCGAACGTTTTATTCACCGGTAACCAACTCTGTTTTGCCGTTGGCCACCGTCATGTGCCGCTCTGAGGCACCACAGGTGACGGATGCTACCCCCTTGCATTGCGTGTGGCAGCCCGATCTAGAGTCAATCACGCTGACCCCCGGATCTATCAAGTTGGCAGACTCTTGCGCCATCATTGCGTGGTTGACCTTCTTTCCAGCCTTTCCCATCTGGTCTGACTTCTTGTTGGGGCAGTTGTGTGCGTAGTTACCTTCTTTTCCACACACGTAGCACTCCCCTTTCTTTTCACCTTTCTTGGTACATAGATTGGCACCCTTCCCCTTCTTGCCTCCCGCTCCACCTCAAGGGCGGATGGCATAGGCGGAGGTTGATTTTGCCCTGCTCTCTCTGCCACCACAACGCATCCATTCATTACAGACGTACTCAGCCACCTCCGGGTGCTTCAGCTCATCGGTGGACCACCCCCCTAGGATGGTGATCATGGGACCCCAACTGTCCAACAACGCCAAGAGGAGGATCATGGCTTGCAGCTGAGGGTCGACCTTCCATCCTGTGGCTACGCACTTTGTAGTTAGGGACTTGATCTGCTATAGGATCTCCATGATGTCGTCGCCTTCATTGGCTCGGAGGGTGACAAGCCTTTTGAAGATGAAGAGCTGGTTAGCGAGGTTGTTGGACTGATAGATGGTGCAGAGCTTCTTCTAGGCCTCCGCGGCCCCCGTGCATCCTTGAATCAGTGCGTGCTGTGTCAGAACTTGCACTAATACCAACAAAGGAAGTGCCTTCTTGTTGCACTTCTCGTACTTGTCCACTTCCTCCTGCGTTGTGGTATCTGGAGGGGCTTTCTATTCACCCTTGACCAGCTCAAGGAAGTCCTTTTCATTGAGGTAGATCTCAAACTGCCACCTCAACAAGGGGAAGTCAATCTCGTTGAACTTCAAGACGACGCTGATGCTCTCTTGCTCGGTCAATGTGATGGCGCACGGCGGTAGCATGAACCATAACCTTTTGTTGGTACTAGTGGATGTAGAGACACCCTCAAGGATGCCTAGCCCTCTCGGATGCATGATACCAATGTTTGGGAAGTAGAGGAAATGACGACAGGGATCCGCTCCGGTGCCCGTACCAGGAGCCCCCAGGAAAGAGTGGAAGTCGACAACGACGTCCAGGGGCATAGCGTAGAGATAGCCATGGATGGCTCTGGTTGCAAAGTGCACCTGGTGGGGGTGGGTCATCGGATACTTGCTCAAGTAATATGATGAGATGCCCTTCGTATCAGCCAACACCTGGAAGAGGGTCTCCGAGGTGTCAAACTGAACATCCCTATCATATTGTGGTGGTGGGGTCTCGAAATCCTTTGGCCGCCGATCGGTATGAAGGTCGACCTCAGGGGCACGCTTGAGCACACCAGGGATTGGAAGCCCTCCAAAGGACACGCCGAGAGAGTGGCACGTCAACAATGAAGGCGCGAGCAGCCCAGAATCCTGCGCGGCAGTGGTCCACTAACCGAACCGGAGATGTCTCATACCCTTGATGATCTCTCGCTATTGAGGGCCAGAAATCTGGCGACCAATCACTCAAGGGCCTCGTGGCTGCTGCAGCGGACCGTCGCGGTCGTCACTTGTGCTGTCATCTCCAGCTGACATCTGCTATTGCATGCCTTGTTGCTGCACGTCGTGCTACTACACACTTTGCTGAAGTTCTCCGGTTGCAGCTGGCAAGGGTTGCTGCATCCTTTGTAGCATAGTGAGAATCTCCTCGAGTGTGGTCCCCTACGCCACCTGTAGCTGCCAGATGTCCTTGTGGGCCTGGAATAGGGAGTGGATCGCCTAAGAGTGAGGACTGGATGTCTCAGACAGGGAGCTAGAGCCGGAAGGAGTTGCATGCACCTTCTTCCTGTCATCTCTATACACCATGTGGGCCGCTCTGTAGGGTGAAACATGAAAGTGGTCTGATTGAAAATTGGACTGTGTTTCTCAAAGGCCTGGCCAGCGTAGAAAATTTGACATCTAGGTAAAAAAAATTGGCCAAGTCAATGATGATGTCATTACTCATAATGATGATATCAGCATGAAGGTTTTCCAAATCAAGAAAACCTTGGAAACCTGATGTGGCAGAGGATTCTGAACACTATGGTGGTGATCTTTGGAAAAAGAAAAGGGTAACATAGGTCACTTTTTTGTCACAGCCCGAAATCCAAAAAAAATTCTAAACATGAGAGCATGTTTTCATTTTCTTGTATTCTTCATTGCACAAAACAAAGCGCAAGTGGATGGACAGGTTATGACAAGGGATTTGCACCGTGCCCTTAAAATTCTAAAATGGTGGTCATTTGGGGTCGTCACGCTCTCACACGTCTGAGGTGGTGGTAGGTGCGACTTGACTGAAACTGCCGAGAAGCTTCATGGACCACATAGGGACATCACATGCCCCAACTGCTCTTGGAAAAGGTTCAACGACCCTCTCTTGCATTCATGGTGGTGGACGTTGTGATGTGGTTGTAACGTTCTCCACAAAGGTGTCTCTGCTGCTACAATCTGCTGTGGCAGGTCACTGTGGGTTGGTGGGTCCTACTGGGACCATGGCTGTAGAAATGACTCTCACGGCTACTACCACTTCTGCATGTCTGCTGCATAGCCCAGTGAGGTATGCCTTGTTACTCTGATACCATGAAAAACTGCTAGGAAGATTCCTAGCCTTGCTGCTATTGATGCGACGACACTGTCCAATCAGCTGGCGCACTAACATTCAAACAGGTGCAAGAAACAACAAGGATTAGGCTAGGGTGACGCACAAATTCTCATAAGCTCCAATAGTTAGTAATGCACAGAGGAATGAAAACTGACAAGCGCACAGCACAAGTAGCAGCCACCCCGCACGGTGGGTGATGCATGCGGCAATGTCAGTTTATCCTAAAACTTGCCCAAAACCACTGTATTGGCCATAACGTTATGCACATACTTCCAAATGTAACACCGTCTGAATGTAAACATGAAAAATCTCAATCTAAACATTGCGGCTAGTCACAAGAATATGTCTGGAACCAAGCAGTTGACACAAAACACAAAACATGAAAACTGGCCTCAATTGCCAGTCCACCAAGAAAATTCTACCAACAGCAGAAAAACTACAGAGCACCGCAACAAGCATCCGGGACGACGTAGCAGATGTCTAGGAGCTGCTGGTGGATGGGATCACTACCAGACGGTACTCTGACGCCAGCTGGGTCCGCACTCGGGATCTACACGAGCATGGATACAACTGAGTGGTCATAAGTAAGCAGTACAAATAGACGCGGGTGACTCACATCACAATAAGGTCCAATTGGTGTTGTGTTTGGATGCCTGTGCACAGAGTTAAGGCCAAAACAGTCGATTTTGGCCGGTTTGAGGACAAACGGAGGCAACCCATGTGTCACCCACTTGCGCCACGCCAGGAAGTAAAGTTGTGTGCTGTCAGTTGTTACATGTCTCTAGATTACTAAGCTCTTGGAGCTTATGAGATTTTGCACAAATCCATAGCGTAACCCTTGCGGTTTTGTTTCACCTGCTTGCTTGCTAGTACGTCAGCTGACCGGATATTGTTGCCATGTCAACGGCAGCAAGGCTAGGAATATTCCAAGTAGATTCTCACGAGGAACACTTAATCACTTAATTCCAAGTGAGATCGTTGGACTAGAATTTGAATCCAACGTAGGCCTCAATGTCGGGGAAACTTTTAAGATGTAATATTTCTCATGGAGTGCCAAATCTTAGTGAGTTGTTTATTCCAATAAATCACTGCCAGTGTTGACCTTGATCCCTCGAACCTCGGTACATCGATGTCCACCTCGAAACATCGATGTAGCCACAATGGACCACATCGATGTGGGTGAAGCCGGGTTTGGGGATTCTGGCCACATCCTGGCCGCATGTGTGTAGAGATTTGGAAATTAGAGATATGAAGTACATTTCCAGCATGTGTATTCAAAGTGCCAAAAAGGTTAACTCTAAAAAACCTTTCATTTTTGCACCATTGTGAAATAGCATACAACCATACAATCTACCCATGTCACCATGTCACCATGTTACTGTGTTGCTTTATCACTATGACACTTTCATTATGGTCATGTATTTCAAGGATATTCAAACAAAGGAAACACACATTGCAAAGAACCTCATACATTTTGAAAAGTCACAGATTGCATTGATCACAAGTAAAGAAGGACAGAATCTACTTGTACTTCTTTGTAGCAGCAGCAGCTCTGCGCTTTGCCGCCAAATTCCTAGCTGCTACAGCTGCTGCTAAAGTGCCACCTGCCCGACGCTTGGACACCCTAGATGCTGCTAGGGCAGCTAGAGCAGCACGCTTGGAGCTGCTCTTTGCACCGCCAATGCGGGAGGCAGCAGTTGAAGCTGGATCACCCCCTGCTCCTCCCTCCCCAGCACCCTGCTCTCCTGCTCCACCCTCTCCA
>SZWC01004392.1:79896-99959 GCA_023375785.1 Penium margaritaceum
CAGCTGCTGCTAAAGTGCCACCTGCCCGACGCTTGGACACCCTAGATGCTGCTAGGGCAGCTAGAGCAGCACGCTTGGAGCTGCTCTTTGCACCGCCAATGCGGGAGGCAGCAGTTGAAGCTGGATCACCCCCTGCTCCTCCCTCCCCAGCACCCTGCTCTCCTGCTCCACCCTCTCCAGCACCCTATTCTCCTGATCCACCCTCTCCAGCACCCTGTTCTCCTGCTCCTCCCTCTCCAGCACCCTGTTCTCCTGCTCCTCCCTCTCCAGCACCCTGTTCTCCTGCTCCTCCTCCTCCAGCACCATGCTCAACTACTTCCACCTCCTCAACAAGTTGCTCACCTTCCACTCCTCCCTCCCCTGCATCCATCCCATCTTCTGCTCCATCAGCAGGTGCATTGCCGGTGCTTGCTCCTCCTCCATCTGCCGCTGCCCTGCTCGTGCTTGCTCCCCCCCCACTTGCCGGTGCCCTCCTGGTGCTTGCTCCTCCCCCACCTGCCGCTGCCCTGGTGCTTGCTGACTTCTCCTGTACACGAACACGCACTGGCCATGCATGAGGCAGACCAGGGGTATCATTCATGATACGCACGGAGGCCATGACCTCCACCACATCATCCTCTCCCACCTCCTCCACAAGATCCTCCTCCTCCTCACCCTCATCGTCAGTCTCCCAATCCTCCTCGGGCTCACTCAGCACACCTTCCTCCTCCACCACCTCTCTGTCATCCTTGCTGGTATCTGCTTCTGCCTTTGCTTCTGCTTCAGCTGCTGCAGCCCTCGCCAGGTCCCTCGCTGCTCTACGTCCATTCCTGCCATAGTGTTTGCGCAAACGCACGTGACACCGCACGAGGAGCTCTAAGGTTGCCACCTTGAGCCGGTTCCTCCTGGCGGTATGAATGAGCTCATGCGCTGAGAAAATGCGTTCACACTCTGATGATGAGCAAGGTTGAGACAGGATCTTCAGAGNATTCCCGAAGTGTTCAGGATGCAGACGGCGGGCAGCTGCATAAAGGGGACAAGACATGTCCCTTGACCACCGCTGGTCTAGCCTCCCCAAGACGTAGTTGACATGGCATTCTGCCACCTTACTCGGCTTCCTCCCTTTCTTCTCAGTCAGGGCCTTCAGCTGCTCAGCACAATCCAGCAGTCCCTCATAAATCTGCCCTGCCCCCCCACCAGGGGCGTCAGCCACCCGCAGCACCTTCACCAGTGGCAACAGCACATCCTTCAACTGACGCACCTGCAACCGAAAAACCTTGCGGCGAATGAGCGCCCTCACCTCCTTCTTCCTGCTTCTGAATCCTGCATCCCTTGTTGAACCAATCAGCTTCCACAAAGGCAGCTGCACAAACTCCTCCACCTCTGCTCTCAGCTCCAAGAGCCTCTCCACCATGTCAAAGACAGAGGCAAAGCGGGTGTCACACCTGGTCTTCAGCACCTTGCCTCCCGTTTTTTCCTTCAGCCATGTCCTGGGCATGGCGTTGTTCCTGAAAAATGCAATGATCTTCTCACACTTCCCAATGATCCCCGCAGCCCATGCAGACTTGCCAACATCCTTCATAATGAGATCAATGTTGTGGGCACAACAACCTTGGAAGAATAGCTTCGGGTACCGCACTCTCAGGTCTGAAAAGGCCTTTTTGTTCACAGAAGCATTGTCACAGATGACTGAAATGACTTTGTGCTCGCCCACTGTCTCAATTGCTGCAACAATCATGCTTGCTATGTGGTCCGCGTCTCTGGTCAAGCCGCTTGCATCACGAGAAAACAGGTGAACAGCCCCCATGGCATTCACTGCCATGGCATTGAACACAGGCCTAACCTGCCTGTCAGACCACTCGTCAACAGCAAGGCTGGTGCTGTATGTCGACCAACCCTGCATCAAGGGAGCGTCCAGCTCGGCCAGCTCAGTGTCTAGCCTGGGCAACAGCTCACCAGTCACTGTATCCCTGCTTGGAAGCCTGAAACTTGGAGTAGTTTTCCTGGCCGACCTGATGACTTCCATGAGAACTGGTTCTCTACAGAAAGAGATAGGGGATGCGGTGATGCACATTAGTTTGACGATGTCCAGCTGGCAGCGGTCGTTCTTCTGCTTGTCAGTGTGCTCTACCATGGTGGTCTGGCGGAATGAAGCAGCTTTGTTGATGTCAAAGAGCGGTATCTCACCCTCAAGCGTCGTTGAAGCTGCCGGCCTGCTGGGACCCGCTGCCTTCTGCTGCTGCTGTGCCTCCTCATCGCTGGAGTCTAGGTGCAACACCATCCCCCCAGCTGCTGCTGTCACCTCCTTCTCCTGTGCCTCCGCCAACTTGATCCACGCAACTGGCTTGTCCTTGGTTCCCCATTCAGCACCTTCTCCCTTGTAGAGCTTCACGTTATGCGGCTGCCATCCCGCTGGAGGAGGAGGCATGCGCTCAAGGCCGAGAGCGTCATGACATGTTGGTGGAGGATGTGGACACTTGCCCACGTTTGGATTGTTGCATGCGAAGTGCCCGCGGATGCGGTCACACGTTCCGCTCACTTTCTTGGCACATGCTCCGCAGATGAAGCCAGCCTTCTTCGCCGGCGTCGCCCATGCTTGGCAGTGTTTCGAAAGCTCCTCGGTGAGGAAATCACCAGTGAGCCTGCGCCTCCTTGGTGGGTTCCACTTGCTGGCGTCAAACTGGCCGGGCACGGCAGACGCTGGGGTAACCGAGGGGCTTGAGGCACCAGTGGAGCCTCTGTTGGTGGTTGGCTGAGAGCTTGGCTGCGAAGCCATGGTGAGACGACCGCCGGGCTACTCCTGGCGGTGAAGTGCTCACGCCATCATCGAACACATCGTTGGTGTGTTACTGGGAGTATAGAGTGGCGGAGTATCGAGTGTCGGTGTCGGCGTCTTTCCAGACGCCGACTCCGCCACCGCAAACGCACGTCCGATCAGTTGCCAAATGGACGGTGTACGAGCGTTCTCACGATCGACGGTAAATGATCCATCGGCAAATCGATGGCACACGATTCACCGATCAACGGTACATGATCTGTCGGCAAATCGATGCACAAGTCCGAACATGCAAACAATCGGTTTGCATGTTCGGACTTACTAACAAACAAGATTTGAATTGAGAGAGATTTAGTAAAACCTCCTACCGTTGCAACTAAAATGATGAAAATGTTGTCGTCATGTATTTGACGTTCAAACTACGGGTATGGAGAGACATTTTTTACGTTAAAGCTTTCCACAACATTTTACCAAACTGTACTCTATGCTTATCGATAAGAGATTTTAGAAGAATCCAATGCACCGCATGTGACTCGCCCTCGGAATGTCCACTCATGATGAAGCTAAGTAGGCGCCTTTCATTCCAGGCTGTCATATGAGTCCTTGCTATCTAACCTCCCCATTGGTCAAATCTAAGCTGAGTCATGCCACATGTCACTGACATTGCCAGCACTTGTAAGTATGGCATGATGCGTGCATGTGAAGTGCTTCCGAGGTGTCCGAAGTCAAACCGTGCTACTCGCGGTGTCTGGGATTTGTGCTTGGTCGTCTCGGCCGTGTTGAAAAATTGGGCGCCGGTAGGTCCCGGTCGCCCCTATGACCCTACACCACATCGAGGCTACATCGATGTGCCTCGATGTGCCGAGGTCGTTGTAGGGGCCCTACAACGAGCATCGAAGGCAACACTGATCACTGCCGATTTTCTTCTAAGTATATCTACGGTCAAAGAAACCCATGCAAGCCATGGAGCAGGTACCGTAGCAAGTTGTAGAGCAAGTAATAGAGGACATTATGGAGAAGTTGGGAACCTTCTTGAGGGGCTCAATTGGCAGGTAACATACGTACACGATGGGAAAGAAGGTAAACAGATTGAAAAGACCACCAAAGCCAAAAGGTTGAGGATTCCAGCAAGTCCAAAGGCACTGCTCAATTCCTTTTTTCTGCAAGCAAGTGCGCAAGTTTGGTTGTTTTCCATGAAGAAGTACTTGGGGGATATTGGATACCTTTCAAAGGACAATGCTGACCCTGGGCCATCTGCACAGCTTTGCAACATGGAGCGACATTGGAGGCAACTAGATTTGTTGATGTGGAAAGATGAGTGTGGAATTTTCTGTATTGTAGCAACCAGGCATGGGACAAGCTGAGGCATGCATGAAAGATGTTTGAGCAAGCTATTGAAGATCATTTTGATGTTGTGAAAGCCTCCACAACTGCAAGCACAGATTTGTATAATTAAAGTAGATTGGCTCTGTCCACAAGCACACGCGTTTACTCTTGGTGCTGGGCTCCAAGATCAATGACACAAGTGAGCCAGATATGGTAGTCAAGTACCACGATGGTGTGAAGAGTAGGAGCCAATTCATGGTAGCACACTGACCAGCCTGCACGCCACACACTCTTAACACTACTGACAAGTGCTTTGCCTAATACGACTTGTCATAACCAACCCCACTCCCCCGTAATCACCAGGTAGCTTACTCAAGCAAGAGACGCTATGGTTGCGGTAAGCTTGCCTTAGAATCAAGTGTCACACCAAGACAGAACCAAGGAGGGCAGAGCGAGAGTCTTAGACAACGGTAAGCATGCACCCACACTAAGTAACCACTCCGATGAGTATGCACCGCCACCCCGGGGTCGAGCCCGACCTCTTGGCATTAACCGACGGAGACTTCTCGCCAATGTAGGGTCAACGACCGACAAGGTGACCCCCTAAGGATCAGCACCCAGGATAACATGCAGCTCCCCCCAAAACACTCAGAGGCAAACAAGTATGATGCAAGGATCAGCGGTGAGAATGTACAAGCCCTAGTATCTACCACATCAAAGTGAGTCAAACAACGGCCATGCATGTGCCAGAGGGCACTCTTGGGTAGATCAGCTGCTTCATAGCGCCAGAGGCAGCAGTCATGTTGTGTTCATATGACGTCTCCCCTGGTGAGGCCATTGTCATTCAATCTGTACATGTGTGCGCCATGGAGAGTGAGACAAGAAGGCATAGAGATGTGAGTGGCCAACAGGAAACTTCAACACTCCCCCATGACCCACGGGAAAACCAACCCACACACATGGGGACACAGCACACTCATGAAGGTGAGATAAACAGAGATGGAAAACCATCGTTCACCTTCAAACTGGGTCATGGGGACAGATGAGACCAACAACATGAACAACACTCTTGAAGACATTGCTGGTGAGGGCTTTGGTGAGAAAGTCAGCTCTCTGAGACCGTGTGTCCACCCAGGCAACTCGGACAATTCCAGCAGCAATGCACTCGCGAGCAGAGTTATGCTCCACATTGATGTGCTTGGTGCGGGAGTGATGCATGCCACTGTTTTCTACAATGGACTTTGTTCTTTGATTGTCACAATTCAGGGTGATACAACGGATGGGTACACGCAATTGTTGTAGCAGACGACAGAGCCCCATAGCCTCACACTTGCCAGCGCCAAGAGCGACAAACTCAATCTCAGCAGTGCTGCGGGAAATACACCCTTGTTATCCACTTTTCCACGAGACTGCTATATCATCAACCGTGAAGATGCATCCTGTCCTACTACGTGTATCAGAATCACGTGGCCAGTCACTGTCAGTAAAGTCGTCAACCAGGACTGAGGGTTGTGCGTGAAGGTACAACCCAATGCGAGGCGTGGGCAATACATACCGCACTACCTGCAACGCAGCCTCAAGATGATACGCACGGGGAAACTGAGATAATTGAGACACAAAGTTCACAGCAAAGGTAGCATGAGCACGTGCGGTGGTAGCAAGGTACATCAGGGAGCCAATGACTGTGCGGTAGTCTATCACGTCAACTGTCTCCCCCAGCTTGGATGGTTCCAAGGACTTCAATAGTGATTGACTGGCTGGAGTCATAGGTGTGGATGTTGTGGGGACGGAAGAGAGAAGGGTTCCAAAGCGCCCCCCAAAGCTACAGGCATAAGCACCTTGGTGAACATGCAAGGTACGGCATGTGCGATCGCGCTCTAGCTCCATACCCAAGAAGACACGGGCTTGACCAACGTCTTTCATCTTGCATGCTGCCTAAAGAAGAGACTTTACAGCTTTGACAGAGGCGACGTCTAGAGACGCAATGAGGAGATAGACAAGGATGGCAACAAGTGGTTTGGTAGGAGCACTAAGAAACAGGGTGGGGTCCACAGTGCTTCTTTGAAATCCCCCCTTTTCCAAGGTTGCTGTGATCTCTTGGTTCCTGCAGTGTGAGGACATTTTTAGACCTTTGAGGGCCTTGCGCAGGTGCCACACTCGATTTGCTCCATTAGAGAAACCAGGTGGCTCCACCATGTAGATTTCCTTGTCAACTTTCCCATGTAGAAAGACATTGTTGACGTCCATCTGCAGTAGTTCCCAGTCATGCTGGGCAACCAGGCTGAGCAGTGCTCTAGCACTGGTATAACGACCAACTGGGGCAAATGTCTCATCAAAGTCCACCCCAGGGACTTGAGAGAACCCTTTTGCCGTGAGGCGCGCCTTGTGTTGCTCAACGGTGTTGTCAGGATTCAGCTTACGGCGGTACACCCACTTGGTTGAAACAACTTTGCGGCCTGGTGGAAGGTCCATGAGCTCGTACATGTCGTGATAAGACAGCGCATTAATTATAGCCTTCATAACTTGCTCCCACAGAGGGGAGTCAGTTGCTGTGCAAGCAGCCTGCACAGTTAGAGGCTCAGGTGGAAGGGGAGAGAGACCAACGGTAGCAAAGAACAAAGCAACATACCCAACCACAGATGAGGAGAGGGCTAAGCAGAACTCCTATTCAATGAGGGGATAGCCAAGGACAATGCTTAGATGTACCACAAAGCCCACCGTGGGCAATGCAGACATCGCAAGTCCAAGAGCACGGAAGCCGGGTCACCAAAGACAACCTGACCAGAGTGAGATAGAAATGCCCTGAGGAGACCACCGCATGTGTAGAGTGACACAGGAGAAAAGAATGGTGCACGTATAGATGGCGGTGAAGACACCATAGGGGAGCCGGAACGTGGATGCACAGAGGGAGAAGGTGCAGTAGAAGTGGAAGAGGGCTCTGAGAGAGCGAGAGGTGCAGAGGTAGCGCAAGATTCCCAGACAAAGGGTTTAGGGGGGGCAAAGGGCTCAGAGGAGACGGAAGGCTTAGAGGAAGTCAAGGGCTCAGAGGCAATAGGGGGCTCAAGCTCAGAGGAGGCAAAGGAATCTGACGACACAGAGGAGGCAGCGGGTTTGGAGGAGATGGAGGGTGCCGATAGAAGAACCAAGGGAGAATAGCAGCCCGAGAGGGAGGAGTGCCACCCCAACCCGAGAAGGCGGAGGGAGGGACCCGCCCGCGAAGCGAGGAGCATCACGTTCAAGTGCTCAAAGAAGAGCGCATCACGGGACTCAAGGACACGACACCGAGAACGATTCCAGAAACGCTAAGCTTTGGAGAATGGGGTGACACCAAGAAAGATGCACAAGCGACCATGGGGAGAAATCTTACCATCTCGTTGTTCAGCATGGAACCACACTGAGGCAAGAAACCCCCACACACAAGCCAGGCGAAGGTCAGCATGTCGGCCTGTCCAGCGCTCAAAGGGCGTGACAGTGTGAGGAAGGGGACCATGAGGGACACGATTCCAGACCCACGTCATGTAGGATATGACCACAAAGGAAAACAGGGGGATTGACCAGAGGCGGAGAGAAGGGAGCGTACACCATTGGCAAGGGTGTGGTTCCACTGTTCAGACACACTATTCTGCTGTGGTGTGTAGGGGGCAAAGGACTCAAGACAGACACCACACAATTCGAGAAAGTGAGAGATAGGACACAAAAAACACCCCCCATGTCACTACAAAAGACACGCAATGGACGAAGACAGGTGCGCTCAGCCCTAGGAAGCCTGGATTCAAGGACATTAGTGACGTCACTTTTGTGACAAAGAGCGACGATTCACCGATAGTGACATAAGTCATTAGTTAGGCACAACACATAGCAAACAAGGGCACCAAGGAATTCATGAGGGAGAGGACCCATGGCATTAGCATGCACCAGATCAAGAGGATGAGAGGTGGTGGACTCAGCTGCTGTGAATGGGGAATGGTGCATCTTGCCACTGGCACAGTCAAAACAGTTGGAGGAGCACGGAAGTGCACATATGGCAGGTGCAAGGCCAGTTGCAGGGCACAAACGGAGATGACACTAAATGGTGGAAGTATGTATGTGGCACAGACAATGGTGTAGAAAGTCTTTATGTGTAGGAGTCAAGGAGGGCATGAAGTGAAGAGGAGCAGAGGTAGCGGAAGACGAAGGCAACGTGAGAGGGACACGGAACATACGGTCGTTGCGTACTCAACAAAGGACAACGTGGCCAGACGAGCGCAGTGCAGCAGAGGCAATGTCATGGCTGGACGAGAACTCCATGCCCTGGTCATGAAGGGTGGTCAAGGAGAGCAGGCTAACCTCAAGGTTGGGCACGTACAGCACGTCAGGTTGGTAGACACTGCCACCAGGACCAAGAAAGCAAACAACACCAATACCTTGCACGGGGAGAAGTTGGCTGGAGCCAGTGCGAACAGAGCCAACTGGCCCAAGAGACACAAAGGACGAGTGACAGGAGGTCATGTGGTGTGTGGCTCCAGAGTCAATGATCCAAAGGCTAGGAGACACACAAGTGGATGGGAGAACGAGGCAGACAGTGACAGTACCATGCAAATAGTGGGGAGAGGTGACACCAAGATGAGTGGGAAAGGTGTGAGACTGCCACCTCTCAACCCATGAGCGGTCATTAGGCACGGCCCCCTAGACACAGCCAAACGGAGCACCACGAAGGGTGGCATTTGACTCACAAACAAACACTTGAGACTGGGCACTCAAAATCTCACCTCCTTGTGAGCGATGATGGAGAAGCTCCACCAGATGGCGTGTGCTCCTCGTCACGACAGTCACAGGAGCGGTCAGAGGAGCGATCGGAGAAATGACTATCGTCACAGGTCCAGGGAGGCACGGAGTAGTGAGAAGAGGGAGGACCATAGTAGGACAGCCCCGATGGAGGAGGATTCCAGCCCCATGTGCTCGCGGGGGGCATGGACGGTTGGAGAGGAGCAAAAGTGGCGGTGAGTGTGGAGGCTGAGGAGGCTGAGGATGTGTGCCCAATGGGCGCGCATAGAGGATGCCAGACGCACGGCATCATGAGAGGCCGTTCATTTTGGTGTAGAGTGACTAGTGGCGCCGTAGTTCCAGCATGTGACTTCGGCGGCAGTGATCATGGTGGAGAAGCCTTTGCCACTACGGCCACCTCCACGGCCTCTCCCGCCACGTCCACCCCACGACCTGTCCCACCGCCTCCGCCCCGGAAAGCAACTTAAGTGGTATGAGCAGTTGTGGGAGAAGGAAGAGATGGAGAAGAGGTGGTGGCTGCAGCTGAGGACAAGGAGGTGGTGATTACAGCAAGAGCTGCTCGATGCATCCGCTTGTTTTGTAAGTTGCTCCACCAATCGGTGAGGTGAGCCGTAGTGAACTCGTAGAGAGGTCCAATCTCTGGTCAAGAGTTCTCAAGGACTGGAGCTGCAACAAGGCACTCAAGCTCTGCCTAAGAAACAAGCAGGTAGAGGTCAGAGAGCTCGGGAAGAACACCACCAACAATGGACAGGCAAGCAGAGAGAGGACTTGGCGCTGCATTGCCCAGTACTCATCCGCAGTCTCATCTGCACGCATCTCTAGTGTGTTGAACTGTTTAACAAGGGCACTTTGAGGAGCATGTCCCGTCACAGTTTTGCAGCGACGAATGAGGACGTATGCACCAACAAGGTCAGCGGGTGTGCCCTGTGTAGGGTCAGCATTGTACACACCAATGTCGTCAATGAGGCCTTCAGGGCCAACATTGATAAAAGCCTGTACAGCCCGGGCAACTTTGGAGGGCTGATGAACAAACGCCGGCTTGGCGTGAGAGTAGTACTCCCACAGCACTCGTTGTGGGCCTAGGTGCTGAAGCGTGTCTCCCACAAGGTGAAGGTCAACTTAGATGTGATCTAAGGTGATGGTGTCTCAAATTCCTTCTGTCTGGCAAGAAGAAGTACCCAAGCAAGAGTAGTTGCAGAGAATGCAAGGGAAGAGGAGCTAGAGACACACCCACTGGGAGGAGCAGATGAGTCAGTAGATGTTGTCTCCTCAGTAGGCTAAACAGCAGCGAGAGCCAAAGCGGCACGCAAGTGTACTATGACTAGTGTGGCTACTGTGGTGGCCAACTCTTGCTGAGCTTCACGACCTAGTTGCAGTTCATCCTCGACCTTGCGGCTAGTTGCTTGGGCCTCGCTAAGGGAATCCTGCAAGGCTGCTATAGTTTCTTCTAGTCCTAGCATGATGAGAAGTGAAATGCAGGATGGATAGAGGGGAGAGAGAGAAGAGGAATGCTGACCAGACTAGCGGCGTGGAAGCAGTGCAAAGAGTGGAGGCACCACTACGGCTGCTTAGGAGAAGAGGACGGCCACCCACCCGACAACAGCCACTGTGAGTCAGAGAAGACCTGTGATCGTGGCGCCTATGTCTGCTACTGACGTTGACGCAACGAGGATGCCCGTGGTGACGTGGTGCTCAAGATCCCAAGGACTGGAAGTAGGAGTCAGAAGAGTACCCACAACAGACGCACGAATGGAGCCGATGGCGTTGACCATTGCGTCACTGGCAGAGGAAGCTGCAGTGGCCACAACAGTAACGGATGCCGTCACCTGGGTGGCAATAATGACGACGGCAGCTGCGAGTAATGTCAGGGATGCTACGGCCTGTGCGTATTGTTGATAAATTTTGCCCCTTTTTCAGCGTTGTAGGACGAATCAGGAATGCTCTGCCCCTTGTGGTGGTGTGGCCCCTGGATTTGCTGTGATGTGACTCAACTATGCTCTATCTCATGTGAGATATGACCTGTGAGTATGCAATGTGGGTGAGTGGTTTCCTTGGCCATTTGGTTGATTTGGCCAAGTTAGAGGTCATGAGTTCGATCCTGGCCCCATGCACATCTTGTTTACTATGGAAGCTTCCAAGAAAGAAAGTCCATAGCTTCTTGGACGGTACATGGTTGGTCTGTCACCTGGACACTAGGATGCTTATGTGTCAAGCCCACAGTGCGAGTCTATTGGTGATGTGGCTGGTTCAGGCCACTTCCCAGGAATGTGCTTTGGAGTTCTAGGACAAGACAGACAACTATAAAAGGACTTATCTTGCATGCTGATCAATTAACCCTTGCTTGATGCTCTCTTGCGTATTGACGACTTGAGCTCCTATTGAGACGTAATGCTAAGGTGTTAGTACTCTTGAAGGTGAATTGTATGCTTGATTAAGTTTGGGATGCATGACACGTGTCAACAAAGGAAGAAGGCCTAACAACCTTTGTGAGCTTTTCGGTTTCGCGGCTTCTCTGCTAGAGGTGTTAGCTCAGTAGCTAACACGTAGGCCTTGGCTGCGCGACCCAGTGCAGTCTGTGTCGGGGCCCTACACGCACGGGCCGTAGCTGAGAAGGTTGAGGCGGCGCCTTCGTTTACATCAAGAATGGCGCCGGCCAAGCCGATGGAGTGGAGTGGCAAAAGGGGGATCGCACGAGGTACTTCACGTGCCATGGAAGGCTCAATCGAGTGTGCTGCTATGGGAGCTAGAGTAGGGTTGGAGGTAGAGGTGGAGGTGCACAACTGAGTTTCACTAGGCAGTTTCATGCTTGAGGGACGTAACGGCGGCGGCGACAATTTGTGTGACGTGTAGACCTCTCAGTCAATCTCACGGTCTTGCTCCTTCGCCTCATGTTCTGCTGTTGCGGCAATGTCTTCATGCCAGTATGAGCTGTTCAGCATGACAAACCAGAGTAACGCTTTGTTGTCGATGGATGAATCCAGTGTCGCAGGCGTCACGGCTGCAGATGCAGCCGAGTGATGTTGCTGCCACTTACTGTGGTGCTGCAGATGGCAGCGGGAACTGGGAGCACCAACTGAGTTCCACTTGGGTGGTTACGACAGAGAGAGGAGACGGAATGAGGAGCAGCAATGGGCTGGTGCATCAGGAGGCGAGAAAGGTGCCCAAGCAGTGAAGCAGGGTTACTGTTTTGTGACCACGCGGAATGCGGTGCACCACAGGTTCAGAGATGGTGCAGGATTGTAAGAACAACGGTGGCAACAAGAGTGTCGTAAGGTGGCAAGAGGTGGAGCAGCAGGGGGCTGCGGCATCGGGCGAGAGCAGAAGTGCTCGAATGACGAAGCAGTGAGAGCTGCTTCGCGGCCACGCAAAATGTGGTGCACCACGGGTGCAGAGAGGGCGCAGTGTCTACCGAAAGACCAGTGAGAGCGCCAACGGTTTGTCGTGGCAGCCAAAGTAAACTTCGGGCCATTGGGCCGGGACTAAGGTGTGACCTGCAAAAATGCTGGCCTGCCAGAGATGTGGCAATAGAGGGCAACTGCGGGCGGTGGTGTTGATGGATCGGTAGAGGCACAATGGATGGGTTGGCGTGCGGCGAGAGTGTCGCGGGCCCGTCGTGGTGGCAGAGGCACAGTTCGGCGGGTGATTCAAGGATCCGGCATTGGTGAGAAGGAAAGGCGTACCCCCATTGTTATGATTCGAGTAAGTACCAGGCAACTTCCTAGCTAAGCAAGCATACCTCATGGATAGGTGTGAATTAGGAAGCAAGAGACACCATGGATGCAATAAGCTTGTCTCAGAATCGAGTGTCACACCAAGACAAAAACCGAGGGGAGGGCGCGACCCTAAGACACCGGTGATCACGCACCCACATAAAGAAACCGCTCAGATGAGTACGCACCACCACCCAAGGGTCAAACCCAACCTCTCGGCATGAACTAATGGCAGCTTCCCACCAATGTACGGTCGACGACCAACTGTTGGTTTGTGTGGCTTCCACCCGTCACGATTGATGCTGATGGATTATCCATATACCCACGTTGGTGGTATATAGTATAGGAGGGCGTGACGACAAGACGGGCCTCCAGACTGTATCCAGACTTCTCAGATACCTACAACAATGCCGGCAAGACGCGGTGGATGTATTCTGGTAGCCCAATGGGCTTGTCGGGAGGTAGGAGAGTTTTCTCGGTGGGTTGAGATCCGTGCACCCGGTGGACTGTACTGGTGCGACGAGGAGACCCAATGGTTGTAGTAGCGCTTCAGATGTTTGGTAAGCCGTTTTGGATGTTTGGACGCTGATTTCGAGATTTTCTAGCACTGCTCGTATTTTCTCGATGGTCGAGACCCGAGCACTGTGAGAGCTGTTTTCGTGCATCGAGGAGACCACCTTTGTTGTTCTTGTGGTGTATGTAGTGTCTTCTCCCGTCTGACTTGTTTGGGTTCAGCGGGGATGACGGGGCCTGGTGCAGCTAGCTGCCGCCGCCCCTACATAAGCCCGATAGGGGCTCACGTGTACTCTCCTTATTCTTTTACATTGAGCGTTCCAGACTTAGACAAATTCTTCTCGTCTTGCATTGCACTCACACACAGAGCTCATGTTTGTTTTTGCATGGGCTTGCACGCCCTAAAATATTTCCAATTTGGCATCAGAGCAGAGGGGGACGTGTGAGGAGCAGAAGTAGCAGTAGTGGGTGGACCTCAAAGAGAACATGCCACGTGGTGCCACGCTGGCAGCAGCGTGAGAGAGCGTGAAGCGACTGCACTTGAACGCCACAAGGGCGGTGAGCCGCGCACCGCCACATTAGCAACGACAGCAGCAACACACGTAGCAAGTGCAGATGCATTAGTCGCACGCTACGAGTACTGGCAGTAGAGCAATCGCTCACAGCAATGGAAGGAGCGGCAACAGCAGTAGTAGTAGCGGCCATCGCTAGTATTTGGAGTAGCTGCATAGGCGCCAGTAGTAGCAATAGCGGCAACTGCTGTGCCGTACTGCAATAGCA
The DNA here is from genome assembly GCA_023375785.1 of Penium margaritaceum. Lineage (NCBI taxonomy): Eukaryota > Viridiplantae > Streptophyta > Zygnematophyceae > Desmidiales > Peniaceae > Penium > Penium margaritaceum. The sequence goes on from SZWC01004392.1 coordinate 93,745, forward strand.
GCAACAGCAACTGTAGCAGCACATCAGTTGCTGCACTAGCGGTGACAGCAGTAGCAACACATGGCAGCAGCAGCAGCAGCCATTACAACAACGATAGCAGTAGCAGCACCTACGTGTAGTAGTGACGGCAGCAACAGTAGCTGCAGCCGCGACAACAACAAGCAGTAGCCGTGGTAGTAGCAAGTAGCAGCAACAGAAACTGCTACACATAGTAGCAACAGCAGCAGTAGCAGCAGCGGCAATAGCAAGCAGTAGCAGCAGTTGCTACTGCACAGAGTAGCAACAATAGCAGCAGCAACAAAAGCAGTAGCAATAGCAGCAACCGCAACAGCTGCACCTGTCGTTGCAGTTACTGCTGCAGGAGGGCCTCCCAGCCCTCCTCTGAGGGTTCCCCCTTGGAGGGACCCCCTCGAGCCACCACAAAGGGGCCCCATGGAGGGGGCCATTGGCCCTTCAAGCCCCCCACCCCTCTGGAAGGGGCCCTCGGAGGGCCTCGTCGAGCCCCCTCCGAGGTACCCCTCGGAGGGGCCAGTCGGCTCCGTCGGCCTCGTCGGCTGACAGACAGAGGGAGGGCCAGACCCCCCCTCCCACTCACTCGCTCACTCGCTCGTCTCTTTTTTTCAGCGAGCAAGCAAGGAACGAGAGGGGGCGACCTGAAATCGCCCCTCCTTGCTTTTTTTCATCCTCCCCCCAAACCTGACCTGACCCCTTTCAAGGGGACACTCCAGAACCGGGTGACGAGCAAACCTGGGGTGAGCAGAGAGAAAAAAAAACATTAAAAAAAAGGTGGGGGTTGGGGGCAAGGATAAGGGAGAGCCACAGCAAGAAAAAAATTGCAAGTAAAGGAAAACAAAAAGAGGAGGGAATTGAGGGCACGAGAACAAAAGAAAAAATTTGTGCGGGGCCATAGAATAGCCCGGCATCAAACCGACAGCGGACTGAGTTGTTGGCGGTGATCTTCGTTTCGAGACGCATCATGGACCGGCGTCTCCCTGGGGCCCATGGATTGGTGGGTGCAGTTCATTCCGGAGGATCGATGGCGGATTCGAGTTTGTCCATTTCCAAGGGCTGGGTCGTCCACCGGCTGGAGCAGCAGCCACACCTGCACGTGCCACCTCTTCAGGTCTTGGAGCAGTCCTCGCTCTATCAGTGGTAGCAGCATTAGTAGCCACAGCTGGTCAGACTCCATTCTCCAGGCTTGTTATGGCAGTGTAGCACGTCTTGTCTGGTCACGTTTGCTGACTCTGACACCGTGACCTCTAGGAGTGACAGTACCTATTAGTCTCATCCCCTCCTGCGGCTTGGTGTTTACCACCGGGAGTAGGTGTCCTCTGCACCTATCCATCGTCTGGCACACGAGATGAGTGCGCAGAAATCTAAGTAGGCGCCCTGTGTGTTTACCTGTTACTGTTGTGGTGATGGACATCATGGTTGACGTTACTTTTGGACCCGTCCTCCCGACTTGCATCCACCTTGGCTTCAGCCTTGTCGGAGCATGCGTCCTCCACAGCATGAGGATCTGCCTGCGTTAGTAGATCCCCTAGCTGGACCTCTGGCGGCCATATTTGCCCACATCCACGGCCTGAGGCAGATGGTGCAGCGGTTTTGCAACCTCGTTGTCACCGAGCGTGCTTCTGCTACTCATTCGTTGACGGCCTCCTTTATCTCATCTCTTTCATCCTCTCCTCCTTCCTCATCTGATGGTGTCCCTTCAGCTCCACTTGTCCGTCAGTCCCAGGTTGCAACCATCCTTTTGATCCTCCACTCTGCTGCGACCACGACGCCACCTCGCGATCACATGCATTCATGTAGTTGTCCCAGTTGTGTGTTCCCACAGCGTCGGCGTCAGCGCTCTGCACGCCAAGACCCGGTTTTGCTACATCCTCTTCTTCCCCGACTCTTTTGCTATACTTGTCGAGGGGGAGCGTGCTCACCACGCATTGCCTTCAGTGACTGTAGCGACAGGATCCGCACTCGCGCCAGGCCGTGGTGCCCGAGCGTAAGCTGAGGCAGATTCAGACGATACGACGACAGCACATGAAGTGGAGTCTGATCTTGACATGGCGATTATTGTGGAGACTTGCCTGTCATTGAGATTGACTTCCACGTCCGGGCTGGATCCAGATCTTGCGCAGCAGCAGGTGACATCAGTTGGAGTGCAGGCATGGCGTCTCCGGGCGGTGCAACTCACGGCACCGACCGTTGGAGGCCCAGCGGTGGCACGGGAGTCCCGTATAGATCGAGATGCATCTACTGGAATTTTGGGGGATAGTGTGCAATAGACTCACACTAGTCTGGCGGAGGTTCGAGTGCTTGGGATGTGCATATCATCGAGGTCGACATCTACACTGGGGCAGGAGCTGGACGTTCTGTAGCAGCAGGTTGCATTAAGAGAAGTGCAGGTGTCACGTGCCTGGGCGGTGCTACTCGCGACTCCGACCGCCCTGGCGTTGGCACAGGAGTATCGTGCGGATCGGGATGCCCCATACGGATTTCCGGGGGTTTTTGCGTACGAGACTAACTCCAGCCCAACAGCGGTCACAAAGCATGAGCAGTGTTGGCCGGCTGGTCTTTTAGAGGTTGAGGCATTCTCGAGAGTAGCAGTTCTGAGATATGTCTCCAGGACATGTGCTCCAGTAGACACAACAGGCTCCACCATGTCATCTGCGCTACCTGAGGACCAGCTTGAGCATGAGGAGTCGCCCACGTTTCTAGAGTCTACAGGTTTCCGTGCACATGACGGCGCAGTGACACACATGACGGTGTCAGATGGTGGTCCTCACTCCATTATCGAGCAGGTGGCAACGACCAGTCTTCCCGGCGAGACAGTGCGTGAGCGCTAGCTACACTTGCTGGTCGCCTTCACGGGCATTGTCGAGCCGGAGTCCTGCATACCAGTGTCCACTACGATGGCAGTTGAGGACATTGGAGCAGACCCGTAGATGTGGATAGAATCACCTCGTCAGTAGGAGCTGAGTTTTGTCCTCTCGTGTTCACCTGTTGGTGACCCAGCTAATCACATCAACGCCAAGAGTGGCAGTACCTGTACGGATGACATTTCCACATGCTCCACGGACTCTGACGACTCCTCCTCCTCTCTTGGCATGCGACCGCTCATTCCTTGTATGACAAAGAGGAGTTGTGTGGATATGACACCTGCAGCTGCATGGGATGTCTAGTGTCTCAGCACATTGCGAGTTCGGTTGATCCACAGGTGGATGCATCAGTATTGGCTCCATCGTCTTCAGCAGCAAAGTTGCAGATGGAGCTATACTCATGCGTTCTGCAGTCTGCATGTGCAACATCCAGTGAGGCAGATTTTATCCTACAAGAGGCAAACATGGGCCACCTCCAAATTTCCAGAGGCAGATTATGCTGACCTGCAGGAGCGTGTAGTGATGGTGCAGCGGGAGGTGATGGCAGCAGGTGAGCAATTCTCAGAGGAGGGGAGCATCACTACAATCGGCACCAGCTTTACGCCACCTGCATCTGGCACACCCACACTCCAGGAGGATCTTGTACCAGCTCCGAGTATGACGTCAGCTAGAGACACTACCACAGGAGAGTTGAGCGTGCCTTAAGTTTTTGCCATCGTCGTTCCTGTCGACTTCATCATTGCTCATCCTTCTGCTGCTGCCATCACGCACCTTCATCCACTCACCTCAGTAACTCCATCGTCACCTTCGTCCATGAGTGGTGACCCCTTTCATCGCTCCAGCCCTCCTCCTCTGGCCGTACACCCTTGTGCCTCAAGGTGCGCTATCCCGCATCAGAGGCCAGCTCCGCCACTTCATCCACACTCGCGTGTTACTGGCCCATTCCCTTTCCTCCGGCATATACATATGCATTGTGTTAGAGCTGAGAAAGGAGAGACTGTGAGTTGGGTCCATTGGCAATCACGCGAGGACTGGTACACTCAAGGTGATGCAGCAGCGACGTAAGGAGTCGTGGCCGGAGATACCACTTCGTCTTTGAGGCTAGGAGCCGACGCGTACATGATAGTGAGAGCTATATCTGCATGATGGAGAGACCACATGATTTATAGCCCATGATCTGTTCAGCTACGGCATCAGCATCTCCATCGAGGACATCTCTGCCAGGTGCATCTGCCCAGGGGGAGTGTTGTGTAGACCTCAACCTAACGCGCCGTCACGGGAGATGCATGGCGAGGAGTCCATGCTGTGCTATGAGCATACTACAGCCGCACTCTGTTGGTCGAGACCCGGTCAATCGCTCGATTGCACCAGTGTTACGAGGAGACCATGTGGTCGTGTATCTTGGTGTGTGGCCATACTGCGTGTGGCATGTGCATGCCAACTGGTTTGCTCATAGTAGTCGAGACCCAGACACGTGGTGAGGTACACCCGTGTTACGAGGAGACCCCCTATGATCCCGTGTGTTGATTGATAATGCTATTGTGATTTGCATACAGACACCTGTTGGATTGCTCGCAGTGGTCAAGACCCGAGCATTGGTACCGCCATTGTCACGAGGAGACCCTCTTTCCATCTGACATGTGTATGGTGTGCGTTACACTGGTTTGTTTGCGTGTGTATGACTCTTCTCATGGTCTAGACCCGGACACTTGGTATGATGTACCAGAGTTGTGAGGAGACCTTAGATGCGCAGCAATCGCGTGTGGTTGATTGGTGCAGATTATGGTTTGGCATACGTTGTTGTTCCATGCCTTCGTTCATTTGTTCTAGCGTGGACAACTATGTCAGCCAGGGGGAATGTTGGTTTGTGTGGCTTCCACCCGTCACGACTCACGTCGATGGATTCTCCACATACCCACGTTGGTGGCATATGGTAGAGGAGGGCGTGACGACACGACGAGCCTCTAGACTGTACCGAGACTTCTCCAGCACCTACGACAGCGCTGGCGAGACACAGTCGATGCATTCTGGCAGCCCTCTGGGCTTCTCTAGAGGTAGGAGAGTTTTCTCGGTGGGTTGAGACCCGCACACCTGGTGGACTGTACCGGTGCGACGAGGAGACCCGATGGTTGTAGTAGTGCTTCCGATTTTCGGAAAGCCGTTTTGGATGTCTGGACGCTGATTTCAAGATTTTCTAGCACTGCTCGTATTTCCTCGTTGGTCGAGACCCGGGCACTCGGAGAGCTGTTTCGGTGCATCGAGGAGACCACCTTTGTTGTTCTTGTGGTATATGTAGTGTGTTCTCCCGTCTGACTCGTTTGGGTTCAGCGGAGTGATAGGGCATGACGCAGCTAGCTACCGGCGCCCCTACATAAGCCGGATAGGGGCTCATTTGTACTCTCCTTGTTCTTTTATGTTGAGCGTTCCAGACTTAGCCAAATTCTTGCCGTCTTACATCGCACTTACACACAGAGCTCATGTTCGTTTTTGCATGGGCTTGCACGCCCTAAAATATTTCCAATTCCAACAAGGTGCCCCCCTAAGGATTAGCACCCGCGACAACACGGAGCTCCTCCAAAAACACTCAAAGGCAAACAAGTATGATGCAGGGATCGGGGGTGACAATGTAGAAGCCCTAGCATCTACCGCATCAAGTTTAGATTGTGAAACAACAGCCATGCACGTGCTAGAGTGCACTTCCGGGTAGATTAGCTACTTCATGGCGCCATAGCCAACAGTCATGTTGTGTTCGTATGACGCCTCCCCAGGTGAGGCCACTGTCATGTGTGTGCCATGAAGAGTGAGATAAGAGGGCGTAGAGATGTGAGTGGCCAATAGGAAACTTCAACATCCCCTAGCCACTCCTCCGACTTTCCCGCCCATGCGCCCACAATGTCACATTATTTCGAAGTAGAGGCTTGGAAAGTTAAGATGTACAAACCATGTGTATCCACAGATGGGACACCACATCATTCGTTCCCACTTCATAATGCACCGAATCAGAGAGTGGGTGCATTGCACAAAACTGTTCTATGCCCACTTTGTTCGCTAAACCACCACGTTTGGAATGCAGGCGACATCATCATCTTGCACCAACATCAACCTCCATGTACACAAGAGCCTGCTCCTTTACCACTCCTGGAGAGGCAATTGAGCATGACAAAAACAATGAGGCTAAGGTCTTGGAACGCTTTGTCACCTTCCCGCAGGTGAGCACGGTGGAGAGCAATGCAAGTGCAACGGCTCAGAATGACCAGAGCTACACACACAACGTGGCTTCTCCATAGTCCATCAACAACATACCAAAGAGCGCCCCCCCCCCCCCCACCCCCCCCCCCC
>SZWC01004393.1:15677-49551 GCA_023375785.1 Penium margaritaceum
CCTCCTCCTCCTCCTCCTCCTCCTCCTCCTCCTCCTATTTCTTCCCCTCCATCTCCATCATCATCACTCACAACACCAACACTGGCGTTGAGAGCGCAACTGCCAAGCAGCTGAGCCCCACCAGAGTACAGCACACGCTCGCACAGCACTCCCTTGCTTGCACGAGCCTTAGAGTCCAACAGCGTCATGGGCCTCCTTCAGCAGCTGCATCGTGGAAAACAGCAAGCAGAGTGTGCTTGAGTGTGTTGGAAACACAGGCAATCCAACGGCATTTGTGGCGTTTGCGCCTCCATCCACAGGCTAGCCCAGCCAAGCACTGGCGATTGGTAAAAAAGAGGCGGACCAGTGAGCACTTGGCAGTTGACAGCCAAGAGTCAAGAGGCCTGTGCCTGCCAATGCTTTATTCGGGAATGGCCTGGTTCAAAGATTCCTGAGCAAAACCTGTTTGCCACCGATCCCAGAAAAACCTTTCAGGACAACACAGAGGATGCAATCCAAGCACGACCTTTCCTCTATAGTTGTTCAAGCTTGGTCGAGAGAGCTAATCTGGCTGGTTCCGCAGGAAAACATGGAGCTCTGTGGAGGTTAACTTGCACTTCGCCGCAAACCAGTGGGGTTCAGATGCATGGCAACCTCTGAACCATCGGCACATGAAACATGCAACCAACCTCACTGTAAATGCGTCGTTTGCCAGCAAACGCAATTCAGCAACTACATGCGGGGCTCGCATGCGGGGATAAAACGAGGCGACGCACGAACGACTAGCTACATCAACAAGATCGTGGGCTTCAGTCTAGGCAAGGAGGCACGAACAAAGACGATCCAAATTTTCCCCCTGCATCCACAAGAGGGAGGTCAACACATTTGTTTTCTCCTTGCCTTACCACAAGATCATCACACATTCCCTCCGACGATACTCAACATGGTTCTGAAGGGTCCCCAACAAGAGCGACAGCGACGAACTCGCCCGACGAACGCGAAGACATGGGAAGAAAAGAAAAAAGGAGCATTCAACAGATCCGGAAGGCATAATCCTGGCCGAGGATTTCTGGATGGTGAGGTTTTCGGTTCGGTGTGACACAGAAGATCGAGCGAAAGAGAATTGACGTGTCGCGATGCCAGTTTCCCTTTTCCCTTCTCTTGCGACAGAGAGGAACGGCTGCGCATGGAAGGGATTCTGAACTGAAAGTACGGACTGACGGACACTGAAAAATCAAGGCGAGGCAACGAGAAGCGATGGTCTCCGTAGGACACTTTTTTCGCCCTTCAAGTAAAAAAGCAAGATCCCGCGCCTTCGGAGGCCGCTGGTCCTGATTCGTGGACTGCCTGCAGATCGCAGTCAAGGAGCTCACCTGCTACTGCAGTGGGGTGATCGCAGTGACCAGCGAAAATTGGAAGAGGAAGCACGCGGCAACGTAGCTAGCTACGATCAGTGAAATCGCCGTGAGCAGTCGGACGGTCAACCAACTGAACAGGAGTCGGCCACGCAGTGGCTGAGGTGGCGCCAGGAGAGTTGTCAGTGTGAACGGCGGAGGCTACGTTGGGATCTAGAACATCTGAAGATAGCACTGGAAATACGTCGGTGGTCCCAGACCTGTGAAGTTGCCGCAGCAGTCTGCATGGCACGACACTCCCGCAATGCAAGCTACAGCCATGTGCATACGAAGCCACCGCACATTCCGAGGAGAGTTCTAGGTCCCTCCATGGCGTCGGCCAGATTCGCTCATGGTGGAGATTTAGGCAAGCTGACCACACCACCGTTGGAGCGCATGGTGGATGATTGGCAGTGTTGCTTCCTCTAGTGGCAGTCTACCACATGGGGAGCCAAGTATGGGGGCCCTGCCGGCACGCATGGCGCTTCAGGTATGTGTCATGGACAAAGAAGTACGTCAGTCCGGCCGCACATGCATCGCAAAATCCGTGTGTGTGTGGATGGACGGCAGCTATCGCTGGCAACTAGTACCCGGTTCTCACCCTGAAGTTCTGAATGTTCCAACGTCCTGAGGGAGAAACTTCCTTTAAAAAAAAAAACAGGTGAGCTGGAGACAAAAAGAGCTAAGAGCCGTCCGCAAGAGAGATGATTGGAAAGTCGTTGTCAACATCACAATCTACCATAAGGCTCGCTTCGGCGAGGACTGTTCGGCACTGACAAAACCTGCACGTTTCTCTTTCGACATACCGCAAATATGGCGAAAAGTGGGCACAAAGAAATTTCACATGCTCCATTGTTCTTCGCTAGGGACGTCGGACATTGCAGTTCGCAGGGCCAGGGAAGTTGCTTGGGTATTTGGAATCATTCGCATCCACAGTGATCAGTAGGATAAAGATAAACCGAAAGAGACCTCCTAATACAGCATAACCTCGATGATCCCAGGCCCAACATCAGTGACAGAGCTGAACCTCGTACTCGTCTATTCTTTCCAAGACCCTAACCATAAAGCACCAACTTAGGGGGCTACCCCAGAACCGAAATTCACCCAGTGATTGAACCTAGGCCGAGTTTTTGCTTTCTTAGTTTTTTGCTTGGCCGATATTGAGGATATCAGCCAAATTTTGGTTTCAGTTGAAATTTTAGTTGATGGAAAGATAGCTAGAATTTTTTTTAAGAAAAGTGCAGTTGAGCCCATCTTTCTTGAAAGGTGAGGTGAAATAGTGTGGGGCATATAACTATCCAGGCATATTTAAAGTTTAGATGTTCAAGGGGCCCTAGAAGAGGATCATTAAGGTCTGAGGGAGGGCCAGTGAAGAAGGCTTGATACATTCACGCCATATCGAAGGTTAGCACATGAAGTCTGTAACACAGAAGGCAGCAATGCTCGGTGGTTTCATTTCAAACAAAATAAGGGAAAAGGCCTTCGTGTTTTGGGTTCATGAATCTTGTTCTGTGGGAGAATATGGAGCAAAATACTTTACGAATCATTTTATCTCCCAATTGAATGTTTAGGGGGAGGTCATACAGTTTACAGCGGATGGACATCTACGGGGAGGAATTAACACACTGTTTCATCTCTCGGCTTCCTTCCTAGTACATGTTGGTTTTCCTGCATCTCATTGTACTCTGTTGTGTCCTCCCGGCTTGTATACATCGGTGTGCAGATGAGTGACGGCGAGACTTGACGCTGCTGGAGTGTCACTCGGTGGAGCCGACGCACGCTGAGGCCCACTCACCCTTCGCTGGAGCCTCCTCCCTCTGGCGATGCACTCAGCTCCATCGGCAGGCCTCCTTGGCGGTCGGGCCGCCGGCGGTCACTGCCACTACAAATGCTATCTGCATGCACCTAGCACTGTGTCTGGTTGTGGCATTGCGTCTGCAGCATCATGCGGTGCCTAGGGTCCATGTCTCCTGCTGTATGGCCCTGTTTGGCATCGCTGACTGTCGTAGGCACTGCCTAGGTTCGAGCAGCCATAACTCCTTGCTGCTATTTTCTAGCTGATTCTGACCGCACGACTGCGTTCGAAGCGTCGGTATTATGGTATGGTCCAGTTTTCAGGCAAAACGGACAACGCCCAGGTTTTGGGCTGTGAGGCAGGGCTCACCGAGAAAACACTGCATGCCAGAAAATAGGGATAGGTCTATTTTCTGATTGGCTGGTTAGCTGAGTAACAAGTTCTACACTAGTGGGGGGAGCTAGAACTTGGAGGGCTCTCCTATTGTTGCTCATTCTTCATTCCTAATCAGTCATTTTCAGTTTTCAGCTGCTTTCTGGCGCTAATACTGGCGCGCGCGTTTTTGAGTAACAAACCCAGAGCTTCCAGACTTTGTCTCTAGAGCAGCAAACTGAGGGGGCAGCAGACTTAGGCAACGAGTGTGGAAGCCCAGATGCTGCATCAACAACGCCGCTACCCCAACCTGCTGCCTAGGTTTTCTAGCTTGGTATCAGAGCCAGAGCGTAGCAGCAGCAGCAGAAGACTGGCGTATAGGTGCCAGACAACGCTGACGGACCCCCATACGCACAAGTGCAGGGGAAATACTGTCGGATTTTTTCCGGTAGCATTGACCCGCCTGGTGGGGGCGTCAGATATTTTCCCACGGCCACTGGGCCAAGGGAAATACTGCCGAAATTTTTCGGCAGTGCTGACCCCACGCGTGACGCGAGGAGGTGAGCAACAGGCCGCGTCCGACACCTACGGGCAACGACGCATGTTGCAACGTCACCTTGGTGTAGTGACTGACACCAGCAAGCAGCCGGTAGCAGCTGCATGCAACAGCAGCAGTAGGCAGAAGCAGCAGCTCGCAGCAGCCTGTAGCAGCAAGAGTCCGTAGCAGCAACTCGCAGCAGCAGCAGCCCACAGTAGCAGCCTGTAGCAGCAACGAGCAGCAGTGGCAACAAGCAGCAGCTGCAGTATCATGCAACAGTAGTAGCAGGCTGCAGCAGCCGCAGCAATAGCCAGTTGCAGCAACAGCAACAACAGCGAGCAGCTACCGGCAGTAGCCTGCAGCGGTTGCTACTGCTCGCAGCTCGTAGCGAGCGAGCAGCGAGCAGTAGCCGGCTGTTGCCAACAAGCAACAGCTCGCTGCTAGTGAGCAGCAACATGCTGCTAGCGAGCAGCAGCCCGTTGCTCGCAGCAAACAAAGGGCAGTTGTCCGCTGTGACAGACGAAAGAAGAAAAAAAAAGAGAAAAATTCCCGACCCCACCAGCTTCGTTGCCGTGGATGTGGCAGCTGCCTTAGCTGCTGCAGTAGCCACAGCAGTCGCAGCAGCCTGTAGCAACAGCAGTTGCTGCTGCAATTGCAGCCACAGCAGTAGCAATAATAGCAACAGCAGCCGTAGTACCAGTAGCAGGAGCAGCCGCAACTGTAGCAACAACAGTAGCAGTAGCTGCAACAGGAGCAGCAGCAGTAGTAGCAGCAGTTGTAGCAGCAGCAGGAATAGCAGCAACAACAACACCAACAACAGCAGTAGTAGCAGCAGCAGCAGCAGTTCTAGCTGTTGCAACAGCAGCAGCAGCAGCAACAACAACAATTGCAGCAACGGTCCCATCAACCGCCACTGCTGACGTCAGCATCTTGCTACTGATGTCACTGCTGACTTCATCAACTCACATTAAAAGGGGCAAGGGAAGGGGGAAGACAAACTGAGGGAGGGCAGGACGTCCACCGCCCTCAACTGACGTCACTGCCGACGTCAGCAACAAAAAAAAACAAAGGGCATCAAACCATGGTTGGTAGCCCCACTGGGGAGGGGTCCTCCTCTGTTGGAGGGACCCACACCCCCCCTTTCTTGTAGCGGCAGCAGCAGCAGCAGCAACAGCAAAAGCAGCAGCAGCAACAACACCGGCAGTACTAGCAGCAGTAGCAATAGCAGGAGCAGCAACAACAGTAGCAGTAGTAGAAGCAGTAGCAGCAGTAGGAGCAGTAGCAGAAGCAGCAGTAGCAGCAGCAGCGGCAACAACCCTTTGGCGCTGTTGGCGGCAACCCTGATCCCCTCGCTACTCTTCAACAACAGCTCACCGCCCTGACACAGCAGCTTGTGGCACTTCAGCCATTGGTCTCTCAGACTGCCACCAGTGTGCCACCATCCTTCATCCCTCCAGGGCATGCCAGCCCAGCTGTGTCTGCTGCCACGTACTACCTGGGACAACAACAGACTCAGCGCCAGTGGCAGAGAGTGACCTCCGTCCTTGGTACCACTCTGGGTGTCGGTCGTAGGCAAAAGGAATTTCAGACACTGCCGCCGTCGCTTCAGGCCGGCGAGCAGTTCTAGAGCTGGGAGCTCAGCTTCCGGATCTGGGCGTAGGGTGAGGGCCTGTGGGCATACTACACCCCCCTGTATGACGCCACCCTGGCCGACCAGTTATATGATGATGGTCGTGCCGTCCGTGCTCTAGTCCCTGTCGCCCCTCCGGCTTCCCGCCTCGTCCTCGAGTCCTTCTTAGGCGACTTCACCACTGGCGCCACCCCAGTCCCTACAGCCGCGTCGCACGTTCTCACTCATCTCCATCGCCTTTCCAGCGAGGCTGAGACTAGCTGCCTACTCTTTGAGTTCAACTCCCTGCACATGGGGAGATCGGGACGGTCACCTCCTACTGGCAGTGGACGGAGGACATCCTTTGTCGCCTCGGGACCTCTGCCCCACCCCCTCTGGCCGCGCTCCTCACGATCAAGCGCGGTGCCACTGACGCGTACGCGGACGTCTGTGTCCACTACTCTCACGACATCCTTTCCACCATGGCGGCCCAGGGCACCCTCATGCCCTGGACATACGAGCTCTTCCTTTGGATTGAGGAAGCTCGTCTTGAGTCCTGCCTCCAGCGCACAGAGGCTCTCGCCTCCCTTGCCGTCGCCTTCGTGGCCATCGCCTCCCCCGTGGCAGCTACCTCATTCTTGTCGGGGAAGAAGAAGCATCGGAATGAGAAAGGCAAGGGTTAGCAGCAGCAATAGCAGCGGCCGTTGAACGGGTCCAGCGGTGGAGGCTCGGTCTGCCACAACTGTGGCCAGCCCGGGCACGGGTGGTACACGTGCCCTCTGCCGACAGACGAGGCGCACGTCATCGCCACCATGCATTGCCAGCGGGAGCGCCGTCTCGCCTCTGCCGCCATAGCTGTCATCGACTCTATTACTTCGGCGTCATCCAACAGCTTCACCACTCAGGTTGCTTTGCCACTCCAGCCAACACCAGCGTCACAACAGTCGGCTCCGGCACAGTCCTCCTCCTACCCGGGCTCCGGCGCCGTCACCCCGTACTCCGTCTACACTCCCGGGCCGTCCTCCCATGAGCGTCACGTTGAGCAGTTCATCGCGCTCCAGCTCGGCCTGCCTCGCCCTCCTCCCCAGGGAAGTGTGAGTTGCATCACTTCCTGCTCTCCTGTCCAGCCCTGCATGACTGAGACTGAGCTACGTTCGTATCCCGTTTCCTCGTCCGTCTCGTCATCTTCCATTGCCTCCGCTACCCCTTCCCATGACAACATTGCATGGCTTGTTGATTGAAAATCTCGGTTTGCGCCTCCTTCCACCGCGTCCGCGTCCCTTGTTTGCTGCCATGTGACCGTTAGCGATCTGGCGACCCCGGTCTTGGACCCTGCCGAGACCTGGATCATCGACGCCGGGGCCACACATCACATGACGGCCTCTCGTGAGGCCTTTAGTATGCTTTGTCCTGTAGACGATGTCTCCGGTGTCTGGACTACTCCGGACAGGTGTTGCCTGTCCGTGGTGTTGGCGTCGTTCGTTTTCGTGGTCCTTCTGGTGACGTCTTTCTGACCGATGTCCTCTTCGTCAATGGTCTCGAGCTCAGCCTCCTATCCGTCACTGCTCTTGACTGCATGAGTATGGACGTTGTGCACTCGCGTGGTCTTGGCACTGTGTCGTTGCGTCCGTCTGGTCCTGTCGTACTGCACGCCACCACCCGTGGCAACCTGTGGCATATACCTCGTCTCTCCTCCTCTCCTTTCGTCTCCTCCCCGTCGGCCGCCACAGGCCATGTGTTTTTCACCAGTACGCTTTTTCCTCAGCACACTCGCCTCTTGCACTGCCGCCTCTACCACGTCCACTCTGCCGCCGTGGACTGCATGCTTCGCACCCAGCCGACCAAGGGCCTAGGCCCGGAGACATTCCCCCTCCCATACCCCACTGAGTGCATTGATTGCGCTCAGGGGAAGATGCACCGGTCCTCGTACCCTTTGTCTTCCTCCCGTGCGTCCACCCCTCTTGACCTTGTCCATTCCGACATCATGGGCCCTATCCCCACCGAGTCCGTCGGCGAGCACGGCCGCTATGTCCTCACCCTCACTAATGACCATTCTCGCTACCGCTGGGTCTTCTGCCTTTGGCAGAAGAGCAATGTCGCCCGAGCCATCCAGGACTGGCTTGTCCTTGCGGAGCTCGAGTGTGGCCGCTCTCTTTGCTACTTTTGCTCTGATCGCGGTGGTGAGTACACAGGTGAGGCCACGACCTTTCTCACCTCCCGCGGGATCTATCATGAGACATCCGCGCCGTACACGCACGCCCAGAACGGTATCTCCGAACGGTGGAACCGTACCATGGCCGACGCCGTCCGCACCATGCGGGTCGAGTCCAGTCTCTCCGATGGCTTCTATTTGAAGCCATGGCCTACATTACCTGGGTCTGGAACTGGATTCCCCACGGTCCCCTTCCCCTCCAGTCCACGCCGTACCAGCATTGGTGCGGTCAACGAGCTGACCTCCGCCCGGGTGACATCTGGGGCTGCATGGCCATTGTGTGGCTGCCTACCCTGCAACAGGGCGGCAAGCTCACCCCCCGTGGATGTCCCTGCACCTTCCTCGGTGTCTCTCGTCAGTCAAAGGCCTGGCGCTTCTGGGATACCACTGCATCGTCGAGTCTTGTGATACCCTCTTCTTTGAGGACCGATTTCCTCTCGACCTCATTCGCTCCGGCTCGTCCGTGTCTATCCCGTTGCGTGGGGGAGTGGTGAGTCCATCCTCTGTCCTGCCGCTTCCGGGTGACACATCCCTTAGTCCCTCTGAGCCGGCAGCCTCAGTCGCGTCTGCTGGTCCCTCTGAGCCGGCAGCCCCAGTCGTGTCCGCTGGTCCCTCCGGGCCGGCAGCCCCAGTCGTGTCCAGTGGTCCCTCTGACCCGGCAGCCCCAGTCATGTCCAATGGTCCCTCTGAACCGGCAGCCCCAGTCGCGTCCACTGGTCCCTCTAGGCGAGCAGCCCCAGTCGCGTCTGCTAGTCCCTCCGGGCCTTCAGCCCAAGTTGCGTCCACTGGTCCCTCCGGGCCAGTAGCCCCAGTCGCGTCCACCGGTCCCTCCAGACCGGGAACCCCAATTGCGTCCGCCGGTTCCTCCGGACTGGCAGCCCCAGGTGCGTCCACTGGCCCCTCCGGGCCAGTAGCTCCAGTCGCGCCTGCTAGCCCCTCTGAACCAGCAGTTCCGGTTGCATCCGCTGGCCCCTCCGGGCCAGCAACCCTGTCCGCCTCCATAAGCCCGTCGGAATCAGTGCCATTGCCTGTCCTACCACGCTACACACGTGGCCCAGGCGGCAGTCTCCGACCAAGACCGTCGGTGAGCGCGCACACCGTCGCATCACGCTCCATGGCGCCTCGACCCCCCGTGGCCCCACGTGTCTCCTCCACTCCCACGGTTGTGAGTGGGGATCCTGGCACCAAGGCCCTTGGCTTGACCACATCGGCTATCATTGCACGCCTTTACCCGGGCTCCACACTGGGTTATGCCATGCTTCATCACGAGCATGGGCATGCTGTCATGGATGCACTCGTGCATATCCCACCTGGGGCTCGAGGTGCACACGCTCTCTCAGTCCGCTCCATAGCACACCCGAAGGACCCAGCCACCCTGCGCGAGGCACAAGCATCTCCTGAGGCCACACACTGCGTCGCTGCCTGCGCTGATGAGCGCACCGATATCCGACAGTACTATGTGTACGACCTCGTCGACCTTCCTCCAGGTCGGAAGGCCATCGGTGCCAAGTGGGTCTTTCGGCGTAAATGGAAGCCAGACGGGTCCTTGGACAAGTACAAGGCCCGCCTTACAACCAAGGGATTTGCCTCGATTCCTAGGGTCGACTACGACCAGATCTTTGCCCCAACTGGCTGATTCTCCACTAGCCGGGGGCTCTTCAACCTGGTCGCCCAGCATGGGTGGGAGCTACATTAGATGGATGTGAGCAACGCTTTTCTCCATGCTTCATTGGAGGGTGAGGAGCTCTACATGGTGTAGCCCCCAGGCTTCAATGATGGCACTGAGAGAGTCTGGCGACTGTGTAAGGCCCTCTATGGCCTGAAGTAGTCGTCTTGGTGCTAGAACCAAGAAATCAGTAGCACGCTCCTTTGTGGTGGGCTCCAGCGCAGCACCGCTGACCCCGTACTCATTGTCAGTCCACGAGGCCAGACTTTCACCGATGTTCTGGTTTACGTCGACGATCTCCTCATTGCGTCGCCAGACACGGCTGCCATCCAGCGTGTCAAGGACTTACTACAAAACGCCTACCAGATGAAGGATCTCGGATCTGCCAGAGTCTTCCTGGACATGGAGCTCGAGCATGATCGTTCCCAAGGTGTCGTGCACATCCACCAGGCCACCTATGTGCAGATGCTATCCACCCGCTTTGCGGAGGACCTGCCACTCGTGCCGAGCGCATCCTCACCCATGTCACTCGATGCTCAGGTGAAGGTGAAGAGTCCAGATCCAGTTGTTGGTGGGGAGCCAGTGGACGTGACCACGTATTTGCGAGTCATCGGGTCACTGATGTTCTTGGCGATGACAACGCACCTAGACATCGCGTTTGCCATCAACCTCTTTGCCCAGTTTTCTCAGGAGCCGCGTCACCTCCACTACGAGGCCGCGATCCGAGTACTGCGCTATGTCATCTCGACTCCTCGGCGAGGTCTCATGTTCCGCCGTCAGCCGTCTGTTGTCACGGTGGGCTACACCGACAGTGACTGGGCTCGGAGTCCGGATGGTAAGAGTAGCACAGGCTGGATCTTTCTGATTGGTGGCACAGCTATGTCCTAGCGCAGTAGCAAGCAGGGGTGCATTGTACGCAGCATTGCTGAGGCTGAGTACGTTGCTCTTGACTCAGGCGCATGTGAGAGTGTGTGGTTGCATTGTCTCTTGTCCGAGTTGCGTTAGTCTGTCGCATCCATCACGTTGCATTGTGACACTGAGAGTGCCATGGCCATCACTGACAATGACGGCGTGCATCACACATGCACAAAGCACACCAACGTTGAGTATCACTATGTGCGTTCGTTGTTGCATGACGGCAGCATCAGCATCGTGTGGGTTGAGACAGCACGGCAGTTGGCTGACTTCTTCACCAAGGCACTGAAGCGCGACTCGTTCAAGAAGGCTATGAGTTCAGTCGGCATGCGTCCGTGAGTGACTCTCTCTGAACCTGCTTGCAGTTCTGCTTGGCTTGGGGAAGTTTGGTTGTTGATTGTGTCTCTGCCCGCACATGTGCACTACGCCTCTGAGTCATGGGAGAGTGTTGGTTTTCCTGCATTTATCATTGTACTCTATTGTGTCCTCCCGGCTTGTGTACATCGGCGTGCAGATGAGTGACGTCGAGACTTGACGCTACTGGAGTGTCGCTCGGTGGAGCCGACGCACGTTGAGACCCACTCTCCCTTTGCTAGAGCCTCCTCCCTCTGGCAACGCGCTCAGCTCCATCGGCAGGCCTCCTCGGCGGTCGGGTCGCCGGCGGTCATTGCCACTGCAGATGCTGTCTGCATGCACCTAGCGCTATGTCTGGTTGTGGCATTGCGTCTGCAGCATCATGCGGTGCCTAGGGTCCATGTCTCCTGCTATATGGCCCTGTTTGGCATCGCTGATTGTCGTAGGCGCTGCCTGGGTTCGGCCAGCCATAACTCCTTGCTGCTACTTTTCTAGCTGATTCTGACCGCACGACTATGTTCCTAGCATCGGTATTATGGTATGGTCCAGTTTTCAGGCAAAACGGACAACGCCCTGGTTTTGGGCTGTCGGGCGTCTGGCAGGGCTCACCGAGAAAATCCTGCCTGCCAGAAAATAGGTCTAGGACTGTTTTCTGGTTGGCTGGTTAGCTGAGTAACAAGTTCTACACTAGTGGGGGGGAGCTAGAACTTGGAGGGGTCTCCCATTGTTGCTCATTCTTCATTCCTAGTCAGTCACTTTCAGTTTTCAGCTGCTTTGTGGCACTAACACCGGCGCGCGCATTTCTGAGTAACAAACATCGAGCTTCTAGACTTAGACTCTAGAGCAGCAGAACGAGGGGGCAGCAGACTTAAGCAACAAGCATGGAAGCCCGCACGCTGCATCAAAAACGCTGCTGCCCCAACCTGCTGCCTAGGTTTTCTAGCTGTACAAAGAAAAAAATTCTATTTTTTTCTTCCCCTGGTCAGAACTGACGGAGGCGGGAATTTTTACTACAACATAAGACTCCTTTAGGATTGAAGCAGGTGCCTCTAAGTTGCTAGGTAAAGCACGATCGGAACTTGCCTCCTTGCAAGCCTTCTTCAATGCCGATTATGTCATCCAAGGCTAGACATATGCAAAAGGGTACATGTAAGGATTACCCACAAAATCTGATTTTGTGTGTATGCCCTACCCGGCGATCGGAAGAATGTCAACATCTTATCCGGCGTTCGAAAGAGTAACTCTCCCCTACCCACTGGCCTGCGAATATTAACACTTTATCCGCGAACAAGTGAGAAATTGTAGCATGTCCACGTTGCAGGCGATGCAACGTCGACGTGCTGACATCGTCTATTTCTTTCAACATTCACAAACCCCTCATTTGAGGGCTTTGTGAATGTTCGTGGGGGGGGGGAGGTTGCGTATGGTTCGCATGGGGGGTCAGAGACTCCCCATGCGTTGAAAGGGAACCTACTAGGCTCCGCTACCGCGGGGCCCAGTAGGAGCCCTCGCAAAAATAAAACCCTAAAACCCTGAATGTAATTCGAGGTTGGGTTTGACTAAGGTTTGCATTTGAAACATGTGGGATTTGCGAGCCAATAAAAAAATGAGCGTATCCGCTCGACCTCGAAAACGGGCATTTTCGCTCGATCGCGATCGAGCGATGAGCTCTTTTTTTTTTCTACACACAAACCCCCTACTTTGATGTAGGGTTTTATGTTTTGCGCAGGCTCCGCCCGCGCAAAAAATACAAAACCCTAAATCAAACTAGGGATTTGTGTGTAGAAAAAAGAACAAAGAGCTCATTGCTCGATTGCGATTCTCGCGTGAGAGTGAGAGTCGCGAGGGGGGTCGACATGCCCGACCTCGCTTCGCTCGATCAGCCGCACATGCCACTGATCGAGCATGGTAAAGCAAGTGGGAAAGGCAGTTTTAGTTTTTTAAGTCGCTGGGCAGGGCGTCAATATAATTTGTTCGGTAGGGCGTCACCAACCCCCTCGCAGATTGGGTAGAAGGGTTATTATGCCCTATGCAAAATTAAAGATTATATTCATGGTTGTGCTTTATGCATATAATGGT
This sequence comes from Penium margaritaceum, assembly GCA_023375785.1. NCBI lineage: Eukaryota > Viridiplantae > Streptophyta > Zygnematophyceae > Desmidiales > Peniaceae > Penium > Penium margaritaceum. The sequence continues at coordinate 28,591 of SZWC01004393.1, forward strand.
TCAAAGAAATACTTCTTTCAAGGAAAAAAGTAATGGAGGAAAAGAACAATTGATTCTAGAATCCAGCTTTCAAACATGTACAAATCCCTTTCTTGGTAGTTACTCTTCAGGTTCGAGATTAAGGGAGTAGGAAGGAAGAGTGGGGGAGTGGAAGATCCCCATGCAACACGCACGCCGTGTATGTGGATGTTTGCCTTACAAAAAAAAAAGCAAAGTTGAAAGACGGGGTTGGGGGAACAAGAGTGTAAGGACCAGTGAGTGCACACCTGCGTCGAGCAACTGCTCAAGCGAGCATGCACCTCCACCTAGAGGTCAAGTCCGACCTTTCAGTATTAACGGAGGGCGGCTTTGCATAATTGTAAGGCCAACGACCGACACGGTGCCCCCCTTAGGATGAGCACGTGGGACATATTGCAGGTCCCCCAAAAAATCTACAAGTGGACAATCATAAGAATGTACAAAGCCTAGCCTCTTCCACGTCATAGCAAGTTAGTCAAGAGGATAAAGACTTAGATAGGCTGATTATGCCAGGAGCCATCCCAGGGAAGCTTGGTGGTTGCCTTGTAAGACTTCTGCCAGCAACCACAAAAATCTTGAGCACTAGCTCCACAGGTGCAACCATGATCATTCAATCTCCAAAACAATTCCCTTTTACCCACGTTTTGAGTGTGATCCTTCCCAAGGACGCAATATTCTCATGAATTATACTGACTACCCACTGGTTTTAGCGTCTTAGCACCTTGTCCACAAAACGCCAACACCAAATAACCGTGGCTGCGTTGCCCACTTTTGAAAAATCTTTAAGAGAATCCTGGCATAGTATTCATCTCCGCATAACATTGGGTAATGCATTTATTTTTTTTGTTGACATAAAATATTTCTTTGTATCTAGTGTCTATACATGGCGACACCACATCCTTTTCATATGTATGATAAATTCATGCACTGTTGTTTTATGTTGTCACTCGTTTATGTAATAGTGAAGAACGTTATCACGTTTAACGGGAGATTTTACAAGGGAGCTTATTTTGACATTCTTGTGGGATGTCATTTTTTTCAGATGACGACTTCGCATCGTCGGACCCTGTTGAGATTTGCAGAAGGTGGATGGGTGAAACTGGACTGAAATCTGGATGGGCAAGGCGTGGTCGAAGGAAACTGAAATATTTGGAGGAATTTCTAGACAACACGGAGAAGTACATAAAGAGTTCCCTGAACCAACTGCAAGGATGTAGGCACAAGTGTAGACTTGTGGACCCACAGGACGCCTGCCCTAGATGCATTGAGACTGAGTTTGGAAATCCAGACATAGAGCAGAATACTCGTAGAGCCACTAGCTTGCACTAAAAAAGGTGAAGGCATTTGTAGGAGGTGCTTCTTAAGGCACTGGCTTGTAGTGTCAGAGGCTGAGGCTTGAAGTGGTAGACACTGGAGGCATCAGAAGGAATCTGATGATGAATGAAGGAACTTCAAGGCATAAAGGACTGAATGGACTGAGCCCCTTAAGCAGTCCTGGGAGGGTCTCCTTGGAAGCTCTTGCCTTGGAGGTTGTAGGTAATTGCATAACCACTTGGGTGGTTACATAACCACCCACGCCAGCTGAAGAGTCACCTAGAAGATGAAAGGTCATTAGAAGCTGACGGGGTACTAGCAGCTGAAAAGCCACTAGAGGTCAAAGATGCAATGGTAGCTGAAGGATCACCAGGAGGTTGTAGGAGGTTAGAAAAGGAGATTGACCAACTACCCTTCAGTTGGAAGCTGAAGGGTCATAGCCTCCAAGGGCCTGCAAGTGTACATCAGATGTTGTATAGGCAGAGATTTGAACCTCCCCTCCCTCCATTTCAGGAGGTGAAGTTTCTGTCCCTCCAAAGTAGACAAAATGCACCACAAGATGCATTTTAGCCAAACCCGGCCATCGAAACTGGGTAAGTCATGACAGATCCGACCGTATGGTGAGCCGTGTGTGAGTATGGTCGAGTGGTATGCCACTCACCATTTTGTTCTCTACTTGAAAAATAAATGCCACGTCGAAAATTGCACAGGATCTCACACGTTGGAACGACGAAAGGGAGGCCGACGAGGTCGACCTTGTTTCGTCGTGTTGACGTACTCGTTGGCTCCTTTTTCTTCAAGTCTCATCAGCTACTCTTTAGAGAGATCTTGTCTCTTATTCAAAACATTGGTTCCAAATGAGAGTCGGTTCTCACCATTATAGACGAGTTAGCAAAAGAGAGAAGTTGCAATACAAGCAACCGTCATTTGCAAAATGTTACTCAAGTTGTTCAGTTAAGAACGGTCGTCCGATCGCTACATTGGACGATCTTCTGTGGACGATTTGAGGATTTATCTTCCCAAATACGGAATATAAATAAACATATATGAAAAAGGTCCACGAATAAGGAAAGATACATCCGTCAAACGGAAGCTTTTAGCATTAGCAAGACCCTATCATTAAAACTTTCCTTGCAATGTTTTTTTTTTTCCATAGTTCCATGTCTCGTATTACACGTTCCACGGAACGAAAGAAGCGAGGGTGACGAGCTCGCCTCCAAGAGGTCTTGGAAAATAACGAGATGATAATTCAATATTTCCATCGTGAGGATATGACAATTTCAACTATTCGTCCATATCTTCAATAACGATCGTGTCGATTTTTTCCTAAAGAGAATAGTCTCTTTACTATCAAGAGTATAGTCGATTGTCATCGAATAGCCGATGGTTGTTTTATACTGGCATGGTGGAACGAATTGTACACAACGGAATGGACCGAGCGACTAGATACCCACCATGTCCAAATTTTAAGCTGGCATGTCCGCACCTACTAAATTTGGCATGGCATGCCCGGTACAGAATAAATAAGAGCTACGATATCCATTGGTAAAAAAAAAAAAAAGAAACGACGTGCCGTAATCCCAACTAAATATGGAAAGTCATTTACAAAGGATTTTTTTCACATATATTCGAGCACCCAGGGTCTAATTTTGGGATATTGGCGAGGAGGGTTGAGTATGTACACACACTCATTAACTCAAAACGTCCCACTCAAAACCTCTATACCTTGATATTGCGCGCCTGTCCATTGTCTCACTTCTCTTTTTTTTTTGTTTGGCTGAGAGAGAGCATTGGAGGTGAGGGAACCTATGCTGCACCTTTGAGGGTAGCTAAAAGCCAGCTCTCTCTGGCGGAGAATTTCAGCCACCGGCTGTGTCTCATGTGGTTACCCACACCAGTGTAGGTACCCACATGACCCACATCCTGTTGGTTATGTGGGAGTCCCACCCACTAACCCCACCCCCAAGAGTATCTTTCGCCGTGGTCGTAACTGTGCGTGAGGGGGTTCTAGGTAGTGTTCTCTTTAGCAGAGAGCACTACCAAGAAATACTCGGCCCCCCAGAGAAGCTCGATTTGCTTAACCATATGCTGGGTAGAATTGGAGCAAGGACAAGGTGCGAAGGGTCAAGTTTTTTTTGTCTAAAAGGCAGATTGCCGGGGGCATCAAGAGTGATTGTAGGATTTTGCATGCTCGTTTTGGGGTCGATTTGGCTACGGACATGAGATGGAGATTGATATGATATTCGAACGCTTTAACAATGTTTAGACACAGGAGAGATGTTGGGTTTTTTTTTAAGATTTGCGATTGCCTAGGGAGACTGCGCATCGGTATTTCCATATTTCGTGGAAAGTAATGCATTGGAGCGACTGCCACCTCTGGAACCTGGGATGTATATTCTTAAAAGAAAAGGATGCTCGCTCGACTTGTTGCAGAAGAGTTGCAGACAGTGAAGGCACTTGTCGATCACTTGCTTGATTTTAGGGCATGGATGAAAGGCGTGTTGAATTGTTTCCACGTGGAGAAGGGGGCACAAAGTGGGCAGATATTAGCGAAGGGTGGCGGGGAATTTTTCATTCTCTTACGAACTTGGATGCTGAAGATGAAGAGTCACAGACCCACATCCTGGGCTTTAACGAGTATTGTGTCAGATTTCAAGAGTTGCTGAATGAAGTTTGATTGACATACAACGTTATGACTTATAGGCCATTTTTTTTGCGTATTCAAGCGGTTTTAAGTTCGATGGGTAGGATAGCTCGGTACAACCCCATAAGTTTAGGTATTCCCTCCGGTAGTCCCCAGTTGGGGTTGCGTGTATCCGTGCAGACCCCCAAAAATTTACCGTCCTTGAAATGTATGGGAGTCCATCCTTCCAGAGTGAGAAGTGGTCGTGTTGGATAGTTTGTTTTTGCGAGAGAGAGAGAGAGAGAGAGAGAGAGAGAGAGAGAGAAAGAGAGATCGGGTTCAATCACCAAGGTTTTTGCCATAAGCACTGTTCCGTTTAAGAAAATTCTGCTAGCCAGTTGTTGTTGTTGGTCTGCGAAAGCTGTTAGGCACCAGATTCTGCTTTCGTTAAGTGTTAGGGGTATGCGGTTGGTGATGAGGTGTAACCATGCTGGGGAGAGTGAGCTGCGTACTTTGTTCAGGATGTTCCGTCTTTGGATCTTGTGTTCCGAGATTGTTTTAGGTGCAAAGTCCGGAAAGATCGATGCTGCGATTTCCGGGAAAATGTATTTGATCTGGTATTCCTCTGTTAGTAGAAAGCCTTCTCGCTGATTGATTCCGAATGGTTTCCCCCCTGGTTTGAGAATGAATCTGTTGTATGCCACGTATTCTTGTAAAAGTTCGTGGATAATCAGTGCCGGCGGTAGGATTTCTGGTTTTGTGTTGAGGAAATGTTTGATGTTTTCTGTCCATCTAGATTGTCGCATAAGTTTAGACCTGATAATGAGCGGATGTGAGAGGAAAAGATGGCCTTTTTTAGTAGATGGGTTCGTTTCGCATGCAAGTATTTTCCAGTGTTCATATCCCGGCTTAAGCAGTTTGTAGATGTACAGTGCTCCTTGTGCCTTGATTAGGGTCGGTGGCCATAGCATTCCCAGACCTCCATTGGCCCGCGGGGTGATAGCCAAGTTTTTGTTTATTGAGCGCAGTTTCTTGTTTGTTTTCGATGATGAGAGAAAACTTAGAAGAGTAGTTTTAACTTCATTTATGGTTGCTGCCGATGGATTCGAGAGATCTGATTGGAATAGGAATTTCATGATCAGGTAAGAGTTGATAATCGCTAGTCGAGTCTGGAGTGTGAAATGAAGACGGCACCACATTTCCGCAGCGTCTCGGATTTTTTGGGCTATCTTCTCCCACATGTCTTTTCAGTCTAGGTCATGGTCCAAGTAAAGGCCAAGGATCCGTTGCAGTTCTGTAGTCATGGTGAAGACCTGTGTTGTGATTGACTGGCTGGACTGGTTTGCAGGGAAAAGGATAGTTTTCGCTTTGTTTGCTTTAAGACCCATCATTGTTTCGCTAAGCTCCAATATTGCTTCCGCCCTTTTCAGATTTTCTTCATTTCTAATGAACAGGGTTGTATCATCTGCGTATTCTCCGAAAGATGGACAGGCAGTCAGTGACGAGATTGGGCGTTCGATGTACATCGTATAGAGTCTGTTAATGGGTTCCATTGCGATGACAAAAAGGAGCGGGGCTATAGGGCATCCTTGTTGGACCCCAGTTAGTGTGGTGATTTTCTTGGATACTGTTCCGTTGATGATGAAGCTTGTTCGTGTGGTGTGCAGCAAGGCTTGAAACCATTGTGTGAAAATGGGCGGGAACCCCATTGCGTGCATGGTCTGAAAGAGGTGTGGTCTTAAAAGTGTATCGTACGCCTTTTCGAAGTCTGCAAGAAGGAAGGTCAGGTTTTCTCTGGAATTATTTTCCCATAATTGAAGATAAAAAACACAGGACAACGTGTCATTGATGTTTCGACCATGCACAAACCCTGTCTGTTCTGGGCTGATGACATGAGGGAGCATTTGTTAAAGTATTTCAGCGAGTAATTTCATCAGAATCTTATAGTCTGTATTCAACAGAGAGATTGGGCGATAGTTCCTCGGATCACGTGGGTCCCCTTTTTTGAAAAGTAGACAGGTTCTGGAGTCTGTAAACGACGGGAGGCTGGCTGGGTTTTTTAGCAAGTTCCGGAAGGAGAATAGTAGTCGTTTTGCTATTTCTCGGGGGTTAGCTTTGTAAAATTTTGCTGGGAGTCCGTCTGGACCTGGAATTTTGTTTTTGGCCAGTTTCTTTATGGCAGCAATAATTTCTTCCTCAGTGATATCTCGGTCCAGTATGTGACTTAGGTTCCGTGGGACTTGCCGTAGTGGCGGGAGGGGTTCCTGCGGTTGATCTTTAACTTTAGGCGTAAAGAGTGTGATGTAGAAATCACACATTATCTGCTCGATTTCGTCGGGATCGGTTGTTGTGGATCCATCTGGTCTTTTTAGGGCGGCAATAATATTTGCTTGTTTCCGTGCTCCTATGTACCCGGATAGCAGGTCAGATGGGCATCCTATGTCTTTATTGTATTTGAGTTATGCTATTGTGTGTCTATGTCGTTGTTCGTGTAGGATGTATTTGTTCAGCGAGTTTTCCACTTCCTGCAATGTGTGTTGTAATTTGATGTTCCGAGGGTATTGGCATAGTTTTTGTTTGGTTTCTTGGAGGATTTTTTGTAGATGGGTTTTTGTCTTGAGGACGCGTTTTGCTTCCTCGATGCAGTACTTAATGAAAAGGTTTTTGATTAGAGTTTTTTATGCTTTCCAGCTTCCTTGGAAGGTTGTTTGTAATATTTTCAAACCACGGGGTCTGAGTAAGAGGGACGTGTTGAGTCGCCAGTTGGACTTGTCAACTTTTGTAGTCGCCTTAAATCCAATTGAAAGGATTGGTGCAGCGATGTGATCCGAGAGATGTTTTGAAATTCCCACGTGAGAGACTTTTTGGATGAGGTGGTTGATTGCCATTGAGTGGTAGATTTGATCAAGGCGTGCGTAAGATTTGTGTGCTACGGAGTGGAAGGTGTAAACTATGTCAGTGGGTGAAGAGTTCGGAAACTGTTGAGGAGCGAGTGGTTGCCCAGTGTGTTTTGAAGTTTGCTTGCATCCTTTGATTATTCTAGCGGAAAATGATCCATTGGGTAGTATGTTGTATTGAAGTCTCTGAGGATTAGATCTTTTGGATTGTTTTTTAACCAGTCATCCAGTGTATCCCAGAATCCTTTTCTTTCTTTCAACTTGGGTGGCGCGTACACGCTAGTGATCGTGATTTCTGAGTCTTGGTATTTGAAGGTGCCTTGGCATATCCTCGGATTTTCTGTATGTTTTTGACCTATGAGGATTAGCTTAGTGTCATCGTAGATAATGCAAACCCTGCCCGTTTGTGTTGATTCGGATACCAAGTAGATTATCTTCCGGTTCAGACTACGAGAGAGGGAGTCATGTTTGTTGTCATCGATCAGGTGTGAATCTAAAATGCAGCAAATGGATGGTTTATTGATGTTGAGGAACTCTTGCAGAAAAAGGGGTTTTTTTCTTTTTTGGAAAGGCCATTAACGTTTAGAACCGAGACGTCTAGAGTATCAGTGCAGGGGGTTACCAATAGGGGCTTCTCACGGACAGAGTTTTTCATCCTTCGTTTTGTCTCTTGTGGAGAGCTTGGCGGTGCTGATGTTCTTTTGGTTTTCTTTTTGCTAAGGTTTGGTTTTGGTCCCGAATGAGATGTCGGATGGGGTCTTGAATCATTAAGTTTCATCCATTTGCTAATTTTGTTGTCTGAAGCTGTGTTTGTGGTGATTTTGACCGTGCAAGGTTGTGTTAGGTTGAGAGCGGTGTTTGGTTGTACAGATGGAGGGGTTGTCAGTGTTGACAGGGATATGGAGCAAGCATGTCCATTTGACTTTATCGTTCTTGTAAGATGGTTTGGGCGTCGTTGAGTCGTTCTCCTCCTGTTTTGGGATTTTGGTGCATTACAGACAGGTTCAGTGGTGTGCCTTTTCTTGGTGACTTCGTCTTTTGTCTGTGGGTTTGTGTTGTTGTGTTGATTAATTTCCTTATTACGAGTGGTGTTTTTGCCGAAAGCTTTGGGTGGGCGGAGATGCTTAGTTTTTGGAACGTATATGACGTGTGGGTCTCTTAGTTCAATATACAACGCGTTTCGTAAAGAAAATGGAGCCTTTGTTGGGGTGCAAAAAATAAAATTTCCTCATGACACCGAGAGGTGGAGATTGCTAAGACTGCGTGCAGTATAAGTACTGTTAGGTTTTAAAAACACTTTGGAGAACATGCGCTGTCATTGTTTCTTTTTTATTTAGAGTAGCAATAAAGAGAAGCAGCAAAGTCTATGTTTCGATGCCGGTGTGATCTGGAATTTGTCCATTTGTCACGAGCATGTCGCGTAGGCAGATAATGATATCGAGGAGAATAGTCTTTGGGTAGTGGATGCGGTTTCCAGAAAGCTTCAAGTCCATAGTATCCCGGGGGTGCATATTCCTTTATACTAGACACCTTGGGTTGGGGAAGCTTAAGAAATGGAATTCGGGGAGGTTTGGCGGGGTGGGGAGTGGGGGAATGCACTATGGGTAACAGGATAAAATCATGACAGAGAGGAATATAGCGTAATCTCTTATTTGTGGTTGGGAGAGGGCAAACGGAGCCTGTCAAAAGTGCTATGGGGTTTTCAGGTTCGACAATTTGGTCTGAAAGGGTGTCTTCTGCGCGTGGCACTTCGCATGGGGAAGCTGCCGGTAAACTGAGCCATTTTCTGAGAGGGTCGCACAGCACTGGACTAGTCTCGGGGACCTGCGGGAGAAAAGTGAGAGGGCTGTTAGCAAGATTAAGGGTAGCAGGAGTGAGAAACCTGTGAGGGAGGATGAGAGTTTGTACCCTTGGTGACGGAAACTTTAGCTCAGCTTGAACTTCTGGCGAAGGATGTCGATGCCAGAGTTCACGTTCACCACGGGTTTGTCGGCTGTTGGTTTGTCTTCGTAAGCATCCATTGCCGCACGATGTGCCGGGGTTTTGCATGGTCATGGAGTGTGTTCAGCTTCTTGCCGCTGGCACAGGCACAGAGAGTGTAGTTGCAGACCCAATACTTGACAATTTTTCCTTTGCTGGTTAGAAATGAACCCAGATTCGAACTCCCAGATGAGTGAAAAGTGAGTTTTGCCAATGGCCCGCACTGCGCAGATGGAGAATATGATTATTATAGGGGGTGGAATGAGCATGACGTGCACATTTGAGACGGGTCTTACCGTTCTGCTTATGGATCTCAACAATGGTCCACAGGTTGTGAAGAGTCTGTGACCTTGTCACCTCAAAATATTGGTGGTAGCACGTATGGTGATTTTTCCCACAGTACTCACAGACCAAACCAGAGAAATTGATGGTTGCTGGCTTGGACTGTTTGTCAAAAAAGATGATGGGGGTGACTTCAGCGAAGTCCGGGTCGTCCAGGTGTGGGACCGCAATACCAATCAAAGTGTTCGTGGTATTGCCTGTGAGGGGCTCTAAATGACGGTGCATGTGAAAAATGTTCACAAGGGACGCCTGGTTGGATCCTTCAGGGTGACACAGAGAATTGTGTGGATGTCGTCCGCATCACGGTCCATGGGGACGCCCCTGACTGCAATCATTCTTTCATCTGGGTTCAATGCTCTGTAAGCTTCGTACTGGGGACATGTAACCTTGGTGATGACGATGTCGGCCTTTCCATCTGCATCTGCATGAAGATTTTGGAAGAAATCTGTCAAGGTAGATAGTGGGGGGTTTATGGGGAGGTCAGATGCGAACAGTTTTTCCGGACCTGGGGGGACATAACGGAGAGGTGACAGTGTCACCACGAAGCCAGGATAGAGGCCGTCAGTCTCTTCAAAATTCACCGTCTGGCGGGCCAGCTGAGTTTTGCCGCGGCGGAATGGGTCAATGGAAAAGGATTTTGCGGTTTGGATGATGCTACGTGGGACACGGTTTGGGTATGTGGCATGGAGCCTCGTCAGGAAGTGCTTGGTGATGCGGTCAGCGTGCCCCGCGTAGGCCATCGGGAAGAGGAGCGTAGTGTCTTGATTCAGACGCTTGATTTTTTCTTCCATGGTTTCCGTGGAGCGGATGATTTTTGCAGGTGCTTGTTTGCTTGATTCGTTCAGTAGAGCCAGTAGAGAGAGTTTTGGAGTGCAACCCATCGGAGGTGGGCTTGAGTTCGACTGGCGGTTGTACTTGTTGTCAAACCCGGTGTTAAAAAATTCATCGCCATCCTCGTCGCCTGAGTAGAAGTTCAAGAGGGGGTCAGGATTTGTAGGCATTATTTTATGCAGCATTAAAATGGAGATTTTCTGAGAGGGAGTACCTTCCAGATCTTCGGGGTCAGTTGATGCATGCTGCCTGCTTGTGGACGGCTGACTGTTGTTCTGTTGTACATGTTGTTGATTAGGGGCAGCCAGACTCTTCCCTTTTTCTGTCGCGGATGCTTTGCGCTTGCCGACTGTCTGGGCTTTACCCGTTGTAGTTGCAGTTTTATTTCCTGCTGACACAGAAATATCGGAGCGATTGCGTGAGGGTGGGATGAGGGTAAACAACAGAGAACTCGCAAAGCTGGAGTATTCACTGTGCGGTGTAATGTTTGGCATAGGATTAAGAATCAGCCTTCGTTTTTCTCGTGGGGATTTTTTACCCTCTTGAGTTTTGTTTCTTTTGGTGGTGGTCTGTGAACCTCCAGCCATGGCCGTGTCTTGATTAGCGTTGTTCTCAAAGTGAGCAGCACCATTCGCGGCGGAACAGAGGCCATCTTTTTCGACACCTTCCATGGCCGTATTCTCTGCGCGTAAGAAGGATTTCCAGGTTTCTGTCAGGATATGAAACAGGAGACATGTCAGAGAGGTGACAGTAAGACGAGTTTCGCCTTTCCAGATATTCTGCTTGTAATGGAGTGGATCTCCCGTAGGATGAGAAAGTGTAAGTATCCCACAAAGTGGTGGGTGACATATTTGCGTGAGTCGAAACTCAGGCAAAGTGCGGTGTGCAATGTGCTTGGTCGTGAAACGTGGGCGAAGTTGGTGAAGTGAGGTGCTCACCGGTTTCCATGGCGTCTGGTTTTAAGATGAGTGAAAGCGGTTGGTGGTGAATGAGGTGGGCAGGGATTGTACAAGATAAGTAGTTCCGGTGCTGTGCCGTGGGAATGTCGGGGGGTCGGTTATGCGGTCTGGGTTGAAAGGCGGTGCGGGTGAGTTTGCCGTGTCGAGTCGGGGGAAGTGATTGAGGTAGGGATAAGGGTACTTGTTGGTGGGGGAAAGGATAAGAGGTGCCAAGTCAGCAGATGGTAAATCTGCCCGGAGTGCTGGTTCTTTTTCCTTTTTCTTCTTTTTCCAGCACGTGTATTTTTTCGCCGGGTCGAAGATTCTTGTGGTGGTAGAAAGGCAAAAGCAGGTTTTGGCCTTGCGACCTTGGGTGAGCCGTGCTTTCCACTTTTTCCTGAGGGTGATCTGCGGGGGTTGCCCTTTTTTGTTCTTTTTTCGGGGCTTTTTACTTTTCTTTTCCTGGGTCGTAGATCCCTGAGTTAAGCTCCAAGGTGCAGGGTGTGATATGCAAGGGGATAGCGACGAGGATGCCATGGATGCATGTCGGTAGGGCGATCCGAAAGTGTACCATGGTGTTGTTGAGGTGTTCTTGTTTGCCGCTGGTTTGGACTGCGCGTGTGTCATCTGGATGCATAAGAGTAGAGTGATGTAGGTGCCAATACCGGTGAGGAAGGATTTCGTCTGGTTGATCTTTGATTGTTGTTCAATCCTCTGGATTGTGGATATGTATCGAGGTCTGTGTCTGCTGGGGCCATGGTGTGATGGCGTTGACCAGCTTGTTGCCAATTCAGATGATGCAGTATGAGGAGTACGACGGGGTGCGCAGGAAAAGGCGTCCTGGATTACAAATGCCGGCGCATTTATGTAGTTGTCTTGGTTCCATTGGCTTGCAGGATTTCCGAGGGTCGTTGGAAGCGCGGAATGCTCATCGAGGAGCTTCTGTGAGCTGTAATGCGGATTCTGCTCAGCATGCAGCTGGCTGTGAGAACTTGGAGTTGACATCTTGCTTGTTGACACGTGGAGTTCCCTTAGCTACTCTCGTGCGGCAGGGGCTCTTGTGCGGCAGGGGCTCTCATGCGGCAGGCATCATCTTACTTCTCCAGGCGATGGGCAACTGCTTGCCGACGGAATCGTCGAGCGAGCAAGCGGCGCACATTGGCTGGCAGATTGACGTCACCAACAAAACATGTGCAGATTCAAACTAATTTTTGGGACAGTAATTTTAAAGCAAAGTTAGGAGTAATACCTGTTCACTGGCTAGGAGGTCAGAACATATTTATGGGTCAGTCCCAAAACAAAAATAATTATTCACTTTCTTAATTTAGTTGGGAGTACGGTATCCAAAAAAAGGCTATGTCGTCATTGCATGGAATGTAGCATCAGAATGCTGACATCATCGTGCTTCTCGAACAATGACAAACCCCTCTTTTGAGGTGATTTTCATTGTTCCAGGAAGGGGTTTGCGTGGGGGGTCCGAGAAACCCTATGCATTGAAGGGGAATCTGCTGAGCCCCGCGATAGCAGGGCCCAGCAGATTCCCTCTCAACACATAGGGTTTCCGCAGATGCTCGCGCAAAAAAAAACCTGCAGCCTTGAATGTAAAGAGGGGTTCGGTTTGAAGGTATTTTCTTCGCAAACCAGGGTTTGTTTGTGTGCCATGGAAAAGGAGTCCAAATTTTGAAAGGGGCGCTTTTGCTCAATCGCAATAGAGCGATGACCCTTTTGTTTTTTCTACGCGCAAACCCTCTATTATAATGTAGGGTTTTATGTTTTGCGTGGGCTCCGCCCGTGAAAAACATACAAAATCCTAAATTGTAATAGGGGGTTTGCGCATAAAAAAACAGAAGGGTCATCGCTCCATCGCGACCTCGTGAGGGGGTGGCGGTCGCGATCAACGATCGGTCACATGACCCTCATCGCCATGCTTGATCAGCGATCGAGCATGGCGAGCGAGGATCTGATATCTCATTTATTTTTTTAAGAGGTGGATATGCCATGTCAAAATTTGGACTCGCGGGTATGCCAGCTTAATAGTGTGCGCGGTGCGGGTATCCGAGCTATTAGGCCCAAAAGGAATACGAGAATGTTTGAGAAACTAAGTGTATACGTCCTCATTCACCAGTATCACTTGTAACAGGGATTAAATGGGGTCCATTCTGTAGGATTTGCGATGTTCGGGAGTACCAACTTTGGACAACCGCTCTTCACCTTCAGCGGGTATCGGATTCATGTTGTGTAAAGTGGCCACGGGATGCCTCTTTTTCAAAATTTGGACAGAGGGCTTACCTGTTAATGAATGTGGGGAACTTGTGGACCCCCCTTGCTGAAAAGAGGGCCTCCGGGTTCTCTTTTCTATAGAGTGGAAATTCTAAACAAATGAATGAAGTTCTAAACGGTTGCTGACCTGCGCAGAACGTTTCCAAAATTTGGGTAAAAGGAAATCAGCCCTCTAATCTACTATACATGTGTGTGTGTGTGTGTGGTGTGTGTGTGTGTGTGTGTGTGTGTGTGTGTGTGTGTGTGTGTGTGTGTGTGTGTGTGTGCNAGAGGGCTTACCTGTTAATGAATGTGGGGAACTTGTGGACCCCCCTTGCTGAAAAGAGGGCCTCCGGGTTCTCTTTTCTATAGAGTGGAAATTCTAAACAAATGAATGAAGTTCTAAACGGTTGCTGACCTGCGCAGAACGTTTCCAAAATTTGGGTAAAAGGAAATCAGCCCTCTAATCTACTATACATGTGTGTGTGTGTGTGTGGTGTGTGTGTGTGTGTGTGTGTGTGTGTGTACGCGTGAGCATGTGTGGTGACACAAAAGGGCATACCGGATGTGAGAGGCTAGGAACTCGACATAACTTCAATACTCCTCCATGACTTGCAAGTAGCCAACCCACATGCATCAATGGGATATCACACATGACAATGCATAAGCGTGGTAGTGTAGACAGATAGGTGGACACCAAATGCACGTCACCTAGGGTCATGGGGTGTGCAAGTCAAACAGCGTGAATTGCACACTTCAAGACGTTTCTGTTGAGAGCCTTGGTGAGGAAATCAGCCCTTTGTGATCGTGTTTCCATCCAAGTATCCCAAACAATGCCATCAGGAATGCACTCACAAATAAAATTATGCTTTACGTTGATGTGCTTGGTGTGAGAGTGGTGCATTCCATCATTCTTGGCAATGACTTTGGTGCTTTGCTTGTCAAAGCGTACGATGATGCAGCGAATGGAGACACACAATTGCTACAGCAAGCGACAGAGCCCGACAGCCTCACACGTACCTGCTCTAAGGGTCACATACTCAGTCTCGGCTATGCTTCGGGCTAGACACTCATGTTTTCCATTCTTCTAAGACACAATAGTTCCACCAATCAGGAAGACTGGCCCTGTTCTACTCAGTGCATCCGTGTCATGTACTCAATTGCTTTCTGTGAACCTATCCACAATGACGAAGGGCTATGGATGAAAGTAAAACCCTGTACATGGAGAGTGCTCAACGCGCCACGTGAACATCGGCCTCAAGATGCCGCTGTCTGGGACACTGGGAGAACTAAGAGAGAAGGTTCACAACAAAGGCAACATTATTACAAGTGGTGGTGGAAAGATACATCAAAGAGCTAATGACCCTCAAGTAGTCAGTTAGGTCAATTGTCTCCTCTAGTTTTGACACATCTGAGGACTTTAGTAGCACTTGTCCCACAAGGGTCATGGGGGTGGAGGCCAAAAGGACTGTTGCCAGAAGGGGCACAAACCACTCCCCCAGGCTACGGACGAATGGAGCATGATGAACGTGCAGCGTACAACATGAGGGATCATGCTCTAGCTCCATGCCTAGAAAGACCAGGATAGGGCTGAGATCCTTCATCTTGTATGCTGACTACAGAAGATTTTTTGTGGATTGAATAACTATAGTGCTGGGAGAGGCAATCAAAAGACCATCCACATAGACAAAAATAGTAACAAGGGGTACAAAGGGAACATTAAGAAGCAAAGCAGGATCAATAGTACTTCTCCAAAACCCTCCCTTCTCAAGGGTGGCGGCAATCTCCTAGTCCCAGTAGCATGGAGACTGCTTGAACCCATAGACTGCCTTGCGTAGGCACCACACCCGATTGGTTCCATCTATGAACCCAAGTGGTTGGACCATGTAAATCTCTTCATCAAGTCTGCCATGAAGAAAGGCATTATTAACATCCATTTGTTCCAACTTCCACTCATGCTAGGAAACCAAGCTGAGCAGGTTCTGGCCGTGATATACCAGCCAACTGGGCCAAATGTCTCATTGAGGTTGATGCCCGGGACCTGAGATAACCCCTTGGCAATGAGTCAAACCTTACATCGCTCAACAGTGTTGTTAGGATTCAGCTGGTGCATGTGCACCCACTTGGCTACCACTGCTTTCCTCCCTGGAGGAAGATCCACCAACTCGTAGACACCGTGGTCAACAAGAGCATTTAGAGCTGCTTGCATGGCTTGTTCCCAGAAAGTGGAGTCGGCAGCACTACGGGCGCCCTACATTGTAAGTGGTGTCGGTGGGAGAGGAGAGAGACCAGCAGCTGTAAGCACGAAGCAACATGTCCAGCAATAGAGGAATCAAGAGCCAGATGGAACTCTTGTTCAAGAAGAGAGTATCCAAGAGAGGTGTTGGGGTCGAACGTTGATGCAGCAATGGGCAAAGCAGTGGTTTCCAGGCCAAGAGCTTGCAGGCCAGGTTCATCCAAGATCGTTGCTCTGGGTACTCCCCAATGGTCCATTGCTGAAACAATAGAAATTGGGCCAGAGGAATGAGAGTAAGAGGAGGATGTGGAGGACTGAGAAGCCAGGACATGAAGACGACCACCATGGACATAAGAAGGTACATTGGTGGACAAGGAGGTGGCGGACAACACAAAGGGCTCAGGCGAGTTGTGCACAGGGTCCACCGAGACAGGAGACGACACAGGAGGAGGGCAACACACCGTGGAGACATCCTGAGTGGAGGAAAGAGGCACAGAAGGAGAGACGTGCAGAGAGGTGATAGGGATATACGTAACAGAAGGAGGGGAGGAGCTGGCCTCCGAGGTGCACAGTTGCAAACCGCAAACCGCAAACCGGTAAACCGTAAACTGCAAACCGCAAACCGCAAACTGCAAACCGCAAACCGCGTGACAAGATGGGGAGCAGAGGAAGGAATAGAGCAAGGGAGATCACATTCAAATAGGTTCTTAAAGAAGAGTACATCCCTCGCCTCGACTACACGATAGCACATAGTGTCCCAAAGATGCCAAGCCTTGGAGAAAGGGGAAACACAAAGGAACACACAAAGCCATCCACGTGGGGATACCTTGCCGTCATGGTGGTCCGTAGGAGGCCACACAGAGGCGAAAAATCCTTAGATGCAAGCAAGATGAAGATCAGCACAACGACCTGTCAAGCGATAAAAAGGAGTGAGATGGCGGGGGGAGAACCATGAGAAATACGGTCCCACACCCATGTCATGTATGATATAGCCTCATAAGCGAAGAGAGGAGGCTGACCAGAGGCAGATAGCAGAGAGAAAACACTGTTAAAAAGGGTATGGTTCCAACATTCAAGCACACCATTTTGCTGTGGTGTAGAAGGGACAGACGACTCCATGTGGAAACCACGAGACTCCAGGAAAAGAGAGGTGGGACCAAAGAACTCACCACCCCACTTACAACGAAAATTCGTAGGAGGTGAAGGCAGGCGTGTTTGACCTGGGACAACTATGACACAAGGGCGTCAATCACGTCACTCCTTTGATGCATGACAAAGGCCTAGTGGTCGCGAGAGAAATCATCAGTCAGGCACAGGACATAATAGCCAAGGCCACCCAGAAAATCATGAGGCCATGTACCCATGACATCAGCATGCACAAGATCAGGGGAATGAGACGTGGTGGATTCCACAGTGTTAAAAAAGGAACAATGCATTTTCCACAAGCATTGTCAAGGCAGGCAGAGGAGTATGGAGGCATAAACGTGGGAGAGTCCAGGCCAGGGGCAGGTTGGAGGCGTAGAAGACGCGCAATGGTGGCTGTATGAATGTGGCAGAGGCGCCGATACATGAGGTCAGTGTGCTCAGGTGAACATGTGGGAGCTACTTGAACAAAGACAAAGGAAGCAGAAGATGAGGGAAGAGACAAAGGGACACAAAACATATGATCACATCGTAGACCGCGAAAGACGACACGACTAGAGGAGCAAACATACACAGTGTCCATGCCACAGCTGGGTGACCACTCCATGCCTTGGTCATCAACGGTGGTGACAGAGAGGAAGATGACCTCAAGGTCAGTCACGTAGTGTACGTAAGGGAGGAACAGGTCCCTCGCGGGGCCAACGAAGCGAATGACGCCAAAAACCTGCATAGGCATGAGTTGGCCAAAACTGGTGCAGACAACGTGGACCGAGCCAATAGGGTCATGAGAGACCAAGGATGAGCAACAAGAAGTCATGCGATGAGTGGCTTCTGAGTCAATGATCCAAGAGCCACCAGAAACCTGAGCGGAGGGAAAGATGAGACATACAGCAATAGTGCCGGAGAGCCGGACGGACGGAGGCTGACCGAGGCGAATGGGGAATGTAATGAGCTGTCAATCCTCAATCACAGAACACTCATTATGCAAGGCTCCCTGAACACAACCAGATGGTGCGCAACGAAGGGCTCCACCCAAACCACAAACAAGAGAACAAGACTGGCCACTCACACCCTCACCTCCCTCACAACGAAGCTGGAAGAGTCCCCTGAGACGATGCTCCAGGACGCGCTCCTTATCCTGGCAGTCAGAGTGGCAGTCAGAAGGATGGGCATCAAATAAATGGTCATTGTCACGAGGCCAGACAGGCGAAGTTAAGTGCACAGACGGGGGTCCATAGTAGGTAGGACCAAAGGCTGGAACATGGCTGAGAAGTGGGCTGCTCCAGGAACATGGCTGAGAAGTGGGCTGCTGGAGGGGCGCCAGGGTGGTGCTGAAGGCGGAGGCAGAGGAGGGAGATGGAGATGGTGCCATTGTGGAGGCAACCCTAGTAGGAGGAGAGGACCTGACTCCGTGCGAGCCCAATGGGCACGCATGATGGAGGCAAGCATCATCACGAGTAGCGGGGCACTTGGGGCTTGAGTGCTCAGAGGCCACAATTCCAGCAGGTGACTGTACGAATGGCAGAAGGTGTGTCAAAGGTCTTACCACCAAGGCCGCAGCCCTTACCCCGGCCACGTCCCTGTCCACCTCCTCCATCGTGCCCTGCACCTTGAGTGGCGTGGGCTGAGGCAGTGGTGGAGGAGGAAGACGTAGAAGAGGAGGAGGTGGAGCTCGTAGAGGCCGGGGTGGATGTAGTGGTAACGGTAAAAATTGCGGTGTTCATGCGCTTGTTTTGTATGTTGTACCACCAGTCAGTGTGCCGGAAAATGGTGAATTCATAGAGTGACTTGATACCTGAAGTAGAGTTAACAAAGGGAGTTTCATGTACTAGGTGACGAGTGCATGATGCTTTCTGCGATACTCAGAAGCTTCCATGTAAGGTGATCATTGGTTCAGGTGATGAGGTTTGTGATGGGTTGGTGGTACTTGGTGGGAGGAGGGTGGAGGGGGGATGGCATAGGAAGTGTACGTGGAGAGTGTAGGTGGAGGTGTGTGTTTTGTGTGTGGTTTGTGCTTGAGAATGTGTACTTGTGCATGGTGGTTCGTGATGGGTTGGTGGTAGTTGGAAGGGGAAGGGTGGAGGGGGGGGAGATGGGCGAGTAAGTGTATGTGGGGAGTTTAGGTGGAGGTGTGTGGCTGGTTTATGGTTTGTGTTTGGAAATGTGTACTTGTGTATGATTGTTTTTGATGGGTTGGTGTTATTTAGAGGGAGGATGGTAGGAAAGGGGGGAGGATGGGATGCAAAGTATATGTGGCAAGTGTAGGTAGAGGTGTGTGGGTGATGTGTGGTTTTTGTTTAAAAATGTGTACTTGTGTATGGTGGTTTTTCATGGGTTGGTGTTGTTGTTATTTGAATGCCCCTTGGCCACTAGTCTCCAGAATTGGCGAGTAGTGGACGGACCAGGCATGCACTGCTCATGTGGAGCAAGTCCCCTGGGTCCGGTCCAACAGACCAGGCATGCACTGTCCTTGTTCAAGGATAAGTCCCCTGGGTTTTTCTGATGATGGCTATTCAGATTGTCAATCTGACCATACCGATGGAAAGAGCAGGTGTCAAACTGTCAGCTGTCCAAGTTTCGGGCTGATCCAACGGTCGGATTGGAAGATGCAAGATGTGCCTTGGATCAGGGGATGTCTTCCCTGATTGAGGGGATGACCTCCTTAATTTAAGGAGTGACATCGGCCGAGGCGCGCGCGCTTCGGGTTAGCCGAGGTGCGTGCGCTTCGGCTGCCAAAGGCACTCCTTAGCTATTTATGCCTTGTACTTGCCATTGTCTCAACTACTCCTTCACTTGATGTCTCTTGTTTGAGCTGTGCGCTTGAGACTGAGCTTGATATGAACTGCTAAGGTGGTTGTAATCTTGCTCGTGTGAGAGTGCTGACTTAATTTGTTGGGCTCTCACACCAAGGAAGAAGAAGGCTTAGAGGACGGGAGCCCCTAAGACCTTGAGCGAAAGCACCTGGGTAGCTAGGTCTCACCAGAGGCATAGTTAATTCCTTGGGGGTGATCGTGATCCCTGGGTGAAATTCCCTTGGACGGTCGGCAGTTGCCACTGTGTCGGCGCTGTTTTCTAGACCGGAGCCTCAGGCCACGTGACTCAGGAATAACAAAAGGGTTACGGGCCCACGCCTAGTGTGAGACTTAGTTGCAAAAAGCATACAGGTTGCTCAGTAGCTCAGCAAACGTGAGGAGCGCAGACGCTCTATCACACCCCCTGGTGCTCCTCTTCGGACCTCCGTCCAAGACCTCTCATCAGCCTGACATCGGCTCCATCAGCCTGACATCGGCATCAACAGCAGGTGTAGCAGAACGGCCTCAACGGAAGCCGATCCGCCTCAACCGCAGGTACCATGGCTCCACCTACCGTCGAGGAGAAAGGCAAGAGTGCCATCGAGGAAGGCTCGTGGACCAGCACACCTGTGGCCACCACTGGAGCTGTGACGTCCACAGTAGAGGCAGGGAGTGGCATTCATGCGCCAATTCCTAAATTTGATGGGACAGGGTTCTCGCTCTGGAAGTGGCAGTTTGAAATCATAGTTGATGACCGTGATCTTCTCCCCTACTTCACAGGGGAGGCTGTCCAACCACTTTCATCCCAACCAGAGGAGCTCGCAGTGTGGAAGCGGGCCAACAAGAAATGCATGGCCATTCTGGTCTCAGCACTGCAGCAGCATCTGCTCTCTCATATCTCCGGCCTCACAAACGCAGCTGAGGCATACAAGAAACTATGCAAGGTCTACCAGAGTGACTCCCTCGCCAACCGTTTGTTCATCCTCCAAAAGTTGCTGAGGATGCAGCTGACTGAAGGCGAGGACGTCCTAAAATTCTTGCAGCAGTTTGAGACTCTCCTTCAGCAAGCCAGCAACATGGGCTGGAGCCTTGAAGCCGACATGCAGGGGATGATTCTCCTCATGGCTCTTCCACCAAGCTGGGGCCCCATGATTACTGTGATTGGTGGCTGGCCAGAGGACCACGTGAAGTACTCCAACATCTCAGAGTACATCCGCAATGAGGCTATGCGGCGTAGCCATAGCGAGGCCAACATTGCAGCCTATGCTAAGGGCGCAGCAAGCAGCAGCGGCACTAGCAACTCAGGGCAGCAGCAGGGGGCAGGCGGCAAGGGGAAGGGCAAGCGACGGCCTGGCAATTGCCACAACTGTGGCAAGGCAGGGCACTGGGCACGCGAGTGCCGTGCTCCAAAGAAGGAAGGGGTCAAGGGAGAGGGAGAGAAGGGTGACAAGGGAGGCAAGGGTGGGAAGCAGCCCACCGCACTGATGGCACAAGGCACGACTGGCGCTGGCAATGCACTCCTTAAGCCAGGGGCCTTTGCACTTGACTCTGGTACAAATCACCATTCCACCAACGACAAACGGGGGTT
>SZWC01004393.1:60263-80316 GCA_023375785.1 Penium margaritaceum
CAACCCCCCCTCCAACCCTCCCTCCAACCCTCCATCAAATCCTCCCTCCAATCCCGCCTCCAACCCTTCCTCCAACCCCCCTGCAACCCGCCCTCCAACCCCCCCTCCAACCCTCCCTCCCTCCCTCCCTCTGATGTTTTCCACAACTTACGCTGACCCCTTGGCTCATGTCTATGATCGTGGAGATCCCTGAAGAGACAACCACCTCATACCAGTTGGAGAGCTGACGTGGCCTTCGGGTTGGTGTTGAGATGGTAAGCCATCCGCTTCAGCACTTCTACCCAATTATTCTCTCTTGCGGCATCCACGGCTCTCTCCAGGATCTCATGCATGCGTTCCACCAACCCCTGCGACTTCGGGCAGAATCTGGCATAATGCACCTGCAGTGCACCCCATCGTGCCAGTTCCATGACAATGCTTTCCTCCATGGAAATTTAGAGGAGGAGATCTACATGGTCCAGCCTCCCGGCTTCGAGGACGGAATTGGCCGTGTGTACCGACTATGGAAGGCCTTGAATGGTCTAAAGCAGTCACCTAGTTGTTGGAACAAAGGGATCACCAGCACACTATTGCAGGCTTCATGCATCCAGAGTGCCTCGGATGCCTCTCTCTTCCTCTCACAAGCCCCTGCGCTGCTCACGGCCATTATGTTGAATGTTTTCGCCCTTTGTTCAGTGTTGTAGGACGGATCAGGAATGCTCTGTCCCTTGTGGAGGTATAACCCCTGGATCCGTTGTAGACTGACTCAACTATGCTCAGTGTTGTGTGAGATATGACCTGTGAATACACCATGTGGGTGAGTGGTTACCTTGGCCATTTTGTTGATTTGGTCAAACGAGAGGTCATGAGTTTGATCCTGGCCCCATGCACATGTTTTTTGCTATGGACGCTTCCAAGAAAGAAAGTCCATAGCATCTTGGATGCTACATTGTTGGTCTATCACCTTGACACTAGGATGCTCATGTGTCAAGCCCATAGTGCTAGTCTATTGGTGATGTGTCTGGTTACGGCCACTTCCCAAGAATGTGCTTTTGAGTTCTAGGAATGGACAGACAGCTATAAAAAGGACTTGTCTTGCATGCTGATCAATCAACCCTTGCTTGATTCTCTCTTGCGTATTGACGAATTGAGCTCTTTCTGAGATGTAATTCTAAGGCGTTACTACTCTTGAAGGTGAAGTATATGCCTGATTAAGTTTGGGGTGCATGACACATGTCAACAAAGGAAGAAGATGTTAAGACCTTTGTGAGCCTTTTCGGTTTCGCGGCTTCTCTGCCAGAGGTGGTTAGCTCAGTAGCTAACAAAGGGTTATGGGTCCACTCCTCTGGTTAGAGAAGTTTCACGTACGCAACCGCTAGATTCACAAGCAGTAAGAGCGCCTTCGCTCTCACCCAACTTCTCTGTTTGCAGGTCAAACATCAGCCGGAGGGGAATGCAACACATCTGCACCTTTCCACCTTGGGAGCTGACATCAACCTACATCAGCCTAAATCAGCCTACATCTGCTTGCAACGGCCAACGTGAACAAGAGAAGGAGTTGCCTCTTCTCACAAACAGCCTACAGCGGCCTCAAACACACGTACATTGGCATCAGCAACAGGTGCAGCAGCTGTAGCAGTTGTAGTTGTAGGGATGGAAGGGACAGGGGAACCAGGGAATCATTTGCCCATCCTCAAGTTTGATGGAGAGGGGTTTGTCCTCTGGAATTGGTAGTTTGAGATCATCATGTATCATAGAGATCTGCTAGGATATTTTGACGACACTATCCCAATACCAAAGGAAGAGGGTGCTGACCTTGTGGCATTGGTCAAGCTCAACAAGAAGGCTCTCGCCATTCTTGTGTCCTCCATACAACCCTCGGTCCTTTCACACATTAGCGGTTATACAGTGGCAGCCGTGGCATACGCCAAAATCGGCAAGGTGTTTCAGTCCTCCTCACTTGCCAACCGTCTCTTCATTCTACAAAACTTCATCAGCATGAGGCTTGGTGAAGAGGAGGATATTTCCGCCTTTATGCAGAAGTTTAAGACGCTCTTGCAACAAGCCACCGGCATGGGGTGGGAGCTGAAATCTGATCTGCAAGCCATGATTTTTTTGATGACGCTGCTAGAAAGTTGGGGCCCCATGATAACAGTGATTGGAGATTGGACTAAAGATCAAGTTTCTTACACCACCGTCTCTGAGTACGTGCAGAATGAAGCCATGCGTCATAGCAGTAGTGAAACAAACATGGCTGCCTTTGCCTCAAGGGACAATGACACCTCCCGTAATACCTCCTCCTCAGGATACAAGGAAAGCAACAGCACTAGAAACAATGGAAAGGGTACAAATCATCAAGGAAACTGCCATAACTATGGCAAGGCTGGACACTGGGCTCGAGAGTGCCGTGCACCCAAGAGAGAGAGAGAGAGAGGAGACAGGGATGAATGGTGAGGGGGAAATAATGGAAAGTATCCCACAAGCTTGATGGTTGAGTGTGCCTCCAACAAAGGGAGGACGATACTCAGGCCAGGAGCCTACGGCCTTGACTCGGGCACAAACGAACACACCACTTACAAGAAAAGAGAATTCATCTCTCTTGCTCCATGCAACAAGAAATTCAGAGTCGCCAACGGCAAGGTTGAGACAGCTGAGGGGATTGGTGACAAGCTGGTCATATTGTGTGTCAACGGTGGAGATTCCGACCTCAAGCTAGAGGGGGTGGTCTACTTGCCCTCCTTCATAACCAACCTGCTCTCCGTCTCTAAGACAACTGACCATGGCATGACAGTGGTATTTATAGAGAAGGAAGTGGTGATAGTCCCTATCAAGGACATCAATATCTCCTACTATGCCAAGAAGGTTGGCACATAGGTTCCTCGCGTTGATGGACTCTACGTCTTGTAGACCAAAACGACAACCTCAACAACTGAATCTTCAGTCGAGAGTGATGATGCGGAGAGTAGCGATGTAAATTCAGATGAGGTAGGATATGTTGGAGCAGCAGAAGCACTGTCACTAGACAATTCGGCAATAAAAACATAAGCAAATGCAACCACCACGGCTGCTCATTCTAGCCTATGCACATCCTCCGAGAACCTGTGGCATAGGCGCTTTGGGCACGTGCCTCATCACACATTGAAGCTCATGGGAAAGTAGGAGCTAGTGCATGGGATGGAGCCAGGTGATGAGGCGTAGGGAACCGAGATCATGTGTGAGCATGCCTTCAAGGCAAGGCAAAAAGGAAATCTTTCAAGTGCAATGGCACGCGTGCTCTTGCACTCCTTGATCTCGTCCACTCTGATGTGTGTGGTCCCTTTCGCATACCGTCAAATGGAGGCAGTAGATATTTCCTCTCATGCATTGACGACAACAGCCACAAAGTCTGGATATACTTTCTCAAAAAGAAAACTGAGGCGAAGGAGAATCTGCAAGCTTTTGTCGCTATGGTTGAGCGACAGACTAAAAAGAAGGTGAAGGCATTCAGGACAGACAATAGGGGAGAGTACAAAGTCTGCAGGGAGTGGCTCAAGTTGTAGGGCATTGAACACCAGAAAACTACCCCCTACTCACCTTAAAGCAATGGCGTAGCAGAGAGGATAAATCAGACCCTCTTGGGCATGACAAGGTGCATGCCCTTTGACGCCAAGTTGCCTCCTAGGTTCTGGGCTGAAGCAGCACGTACGGCTATCTACGTTGGGAACCTCATACCTGGAGCAACTTTGCAAAAGAGAGACAAGAAGAAGCAGACACAGCAGTTGAAGACGCCTCAAGAAGCATGGTCAGGCAAGAATCCGGATGCCTCTCAAGGTGTTGGGTTGCACCAGATTTGCCAAGGTCCAGGCCGGTGAGGGCCTTGGAAAGCTTGATGTAAGAGCACGCAAGTGAATTTTTATCGGCTATGACACCGTCCACAAAGCATATAGACCGTGGGGCCAAGGAGCCAAGAAGGTCATCCACAGCAAAGACGTGGATTTCTACAAAAGGTCTATGATTAAGGGAGAGCTTCTCGAACTCGAGAACGCTCCAAAACAGGGAGAGTGGCTCACTCTCCTTGAGGAGGGAGACGAAGCACCAGCACAATGGCATGAGCTAGGTGCTGCAACAGGGAGAGGAGCTGATGAAGATGAATCAAAGGAATCAGACTCTGATTCTGATGTATCTGATCCTCCTCACCGTGAGGACGATTCTTCTTCCATCATCAAGGATGAAATAGACCTCCAGCCTCCACATCAACAACAACAGCCAGCAGGTCCAAGGAGCAGTTCACGCCTCAAAGTACCTTGGCAACATTATGATGCAGATAGGTGTGAATGGATAGGCTTCAACTATTCGTTCATAGTTCACAAGGAGCCAACGTCTGTCGCAGAGGCACTCACGCGGCCTGACAAAGTAGAGTGGGATGAAGCAATTTGTAGTAAACTTAGCTCCATCGAGGAGAATGGGACATGGGTGCTGGCGTACAGACCTGCCCGGGCTCACGTTCTGGGGTCCAAGTGGGTGCTGAAATTAAAAGGAAAGAGGACGCCAAGATAGACAAGTATAAGGCACGGGTGGTAGCAAAGGGATTCTCTCAATGGCCTGGTGCAGAGTACGATGAGACCTTTGCTCCAGTTGTGACTTTCGCCTCCATCCGGTCAATGCTCGCCATTGCTGTTGCCGAGAACATGGAGGTCCACCAGATGGATGTGAAGACAGCCTTTCTTTATGGCAAACTTGACAAGGAGATGTTGATGGAAGTTCCGGAGGGGGATGATGCTCCCGAGGGTAAGGTGTGCAGATTTGTGAAAGGACTCTATGGGCTAAAACAAGCGCGAAGACTTTGGTACCAGGAGATGGATACATTCATGGCTGAGGAGTCCTTCATGCACTGCGACAATGGCCCTAGCATGTATGTGCATGAGAGTGAAAAAGGGACCATTTTTGCCGTCTTGGCCCTTGATGACCCCATTCTATGCTCTTCTTCAAAGTGACTGCTAGACGATCTCAAAGGGCAGCTAAGTAGCATATTTGAGATGAAGGACATGGGTCCTCTTGACTTCTACCTTGGAATCGCCATGAAGCGTGACATAGCAGCAGGTACCATCAGCTTGAACCAGACAAAATACATTGATTCCATCCTCAAACGATACGACATGGCAGATTGCAAGCCTGCCAGCACACCCATGAGCTTGGAGTCCAAGATCTCTTCCTCCATTTCCCCATCCAACGAAGCGGAGAAAACTGACATGCTTGGCATCCCATATCAGTCTGCAGTGGGCAGTCTGATGTATGCCATGGTCGCTATCCGACCAGATATACTGCATGCTGTTGGGCAAGTGAGCCGGTTTGTGGCCAATTGCGGTCCAAATCACTGGCAGGCTGTGAAGCGCATCATGCGCTACCTTCAGGGGACGCGGCATGTGGAGCTCTAGTTTGGAGGCATCGTTGGATCTGCGTCACTCCGTCTCATGTGCTACACTGATGCTAATTGGGGAGAGAATATCAATGACAAAAAATCTACCTCCGACTTTGTATGTATGTTGAATGGAGGTACAGTCAGTTGGGCAAGTCACAAGCAGGAATGTGTCTGTCCGTCGACAGCTGAAGCTGAGTACATCACCTTGGCTGAGGTGTGTAAAGAGATGCAGTGGCTACAAAGCTTGCTATCTGAGATGAAAGCACCACAGGCAACATCGAAGGTCATCAAGATTGACAACATGAGCATGATTGACATGTCCAAGAACCCCGTCATGTCCAGGAACACAAGGTACATCGAGATTCGCTACCACTATGCTCGAGACTTGGTCTACAAGCAGACAGCTGAGCTCGAGTATGTCGGTACCAAGCTGAACCGGGCTGACATGCTTACAAAGCCACTAGACAAGGATCTCCACCAGGCGGGCAGGCAAGGCATCGGCGTAGAGAAGTTGCAGCAGCAGCAGCCGTAGTAGCAGCAGCAGTAACATCTCTGCATTCTCCTGGTGTAGCAGCTTTGCACATCGCCATAGCTACGTGCATCGTCGATGCTGCCATTGCCAACCCCTAATGCAGTAAAGGAAGTAGTAGTAGCAATAATGGCAGTGGCATCAGCAGCAGCAGCTAGGAGGAGCAGCCAGCCGTCAATTGGCGGAAAACGGCCTCGCAATTTCTTGCTGTTCTCTGAACCAACAGGTCGTTGGATGGAAGGCTCTTTGTTTGACGAGCTCCTCAAACTGACGAGCTCGTTGATCGGTGAGCTCACCGACTGATGAGCCTGTCCACCAGCAAAGACCGAGAGGTTGAGTTAATCGACCCAAAAACGTGCACTCATAGATCAGTGCACGTTTTTTGGAGCCGACTTCGGGGGGCGAAATCGGACTTCGCCCGGCTCTACGACGTCGCAGGCGGAGCTTTACCATCGAATTCGTCAAACAGTCACAAACCCCTTGAGCGAGGGATTTGTGACTATTCCAGGGGGTTTGCGGGTAGGTTTGGATGGGGGTTCCAAGACCCCCCCTGCGATGGAAGGGAATTTGCTGGGCCCCGCTACCGCGGGGCCCAGCAGATGCCCGTGCAAAAATAAAACCCAAAACCCCCGAATGTAATTCGGGGATGGGTTTGTTCGACGTTTGGGCTTCAAACTAGGGGTTGAACGCGGATTTGTGTGGTGGGAAAAAAATGAAAAGGGCGTTTTCGCTCGATCGCGATCGAGCGTCGACCACCGTTCTGACATCGGCGAAGCCGATGTCAGAATGATCGGACTTCGCCCCCGATTTCGGCGAAAAAGGGGTCGTCGCCGAAATCGAGGGCGAAGTCGGAAAGAAGCTTCTGACGCGGATTTTTTGGCCGATGCACTCGAACTCGAGTGCACGAATTTAAGTCGATTAACCCTAAATGAAGTCCGAACCGGACAGCAAGACAAAAAAAAATCCAATACACCCAATTTGGGGTGAACCCAGGTCCTCTACCTGGCCTGGCATCATCTACCGCACATCACTTTCACGTGCTTTTCTCATTTATTATATTTATCCTTCTACCTCACGGACTTTCTCTCTGTGTTCATTTTTCTTTCTGCTCCTTGGTCGAGACCCGGGCATCCAGGGTTTTGTCCCGGTGCCATAGGGAGACCGATTTATGTCTTTTAAATATTTCCCTCCTTTTGGTCAAGACCATTTCCCGTGCGAGTCTAACCCCGTGTAGTGGGAGACCACCCTCGTCACGATTTCGGCTATTCCAACGCTCTCGCCAACATTCTTGCCAGTGGCGATACTCCATCCGGGGTGGCACTGGCTTCCGCCGGTGTACTATCCTACCCTTATGGACTGCCTTCTCAATGTTACACCCCTCCATTGTGGCTCAAGCCAGCAGCTCCATCTTTCTCTCCTCCGCCAACTCGGTCAGTTCATGAGTTGCAGCTTGGTGCGACCGTTCTAGCCTCGACGTCCCCTTCCTGTCCTGAGCCTCCGGATGTTCCCTCGAGTGTGAGTCTGGCCGTCGAGTCCGGGGGTCACCGTTGTTTGTCGGATGGAGCCCTTTGAGGCACGCCGAGTGGTGGGGCTGGGTTGCATGTGGAGTGGATTGAGCATTGGCAGTCATTCACCATGGCACATCTTCTTGCTGTGACTTCTGGTCGTGTGGAGCACTCTCCTGAACTTGTTTGTAGTGTCTCGCCTTGTCATGTGTCCACTCCGCCTCATGTGTTGAGTGGCTTCTGGATCATCGATTCTAGAGCCACTCATCACATGACATCGTCTTGTGCCACATTTGTCACGTTGGGTCCTGTTCATGATGTACGCGTCGTTCGCACTCGGTCTGTCTAGATATTGCCAGTTAAGGGCATTAGTGTTGTTCATTTTTTTGGTTCGTTGGGTGACGTCTTCTTGCCTGATGTTCTCTTTTTTCCTGCGCTTGAGGTCAGCTTGCTCTCTGTCACTGCCTTGGATGATCAGGACATGGACTTTGTCTCTTCTCGTGGTGTCGGCACTGTGTTACCGTACTGTCCACTGTATTCATTCAAAATAATTATTTTTGATTCGCCTATGGGCAGAAGCATAATTGTTTCTGGATTGGGCGAATCACTTATATAATTTGGGAAGCAGAGATTAGCTACACAGAAAAAAAAAGATGATAAAAAGAGAGAGTCGGTATCGAACATTTCGTTGCCGGAGTGCGCTCGCGATGGCGAGCGCACTCCGACGGGTCGATCGCCCTCGTTGTCGCTCTTTTGCGACACGTCAATGTGCTCGTCACTGCGAACACACTGACGTGTCATGCGAGGTCTCGAAGCTTTGAAAACTCAAAGCTTCGAGTCTCGAGCAGCGGTTTGTCACTCCGAGTCCACAGTCCAAGGACCTGAACGGAGTATGGGCGAATTTAATGAGTAGGGGTGGAGAGAGTGGGGGTTTGGGAGAATCACCCAAAAAATTACAAAGGACCGAATTTTGGGCGAAATCAAATGTCACATAATTCTTAAAAAAATATTGAACGAAATCAAGGGACAGTACGGTACTATAATATTCTGGCCATCCTTTTCTTCACAGTCTGCGTTGTGAAAAGTTGTATCGTGTGGCCTTGTTTGCACTTTCTCCCGCCACCATTGTCGCAATGCACGTGCATGTTGCACCCTCGCTTTTCCCTGTGCACACACATTTGCTCCATTGCCGCTTGTGTCATGTGCACACTGCTGCCATCCAGAGCCTCCTATGGTATCAGCCTGTTGTTGGTCTTGACCCTGGCACATTCCCCTTGCCTTGCATTGCTGACTGTCTTGATTGCAGACAAGGCAAGTTGCATCGTCCGTCCTTTCCTTTGTCTGACTCTTGCACGCTGCACCCCCTTGCTCTTGTCCATGTGGACGTCATGGACCCTTTCCCTGATGAATTTTTGGGTGGTGTCGGGAGGTACGTCCTGTGTCTCACGGACGACTTCTCATGTTTTTTATGGATCTTTTTCCTTCACCAGAAAAACGATATCGTGCCCACAATCGAGTATTGGC
Source organism: Penium margaritaceum (assembly GCA_023375785.1). Taxonomy (NCBI): domain Eukaryota; kingdom Viridiplantae; phylum Streptophyta; class Zygnematophyceae; order Desmidiales; family Peniaceae; genus Penium; species Penium margaritaceum. The sequence continues at coordinate 69,199 of SZWC01004393.1, forward strand.
TTGTTTAGGCTAAGCGTGCTTGCCAGCATAAGCTGTTTGCGTTTTGCTCTGATCGTGGTGGGGAGTTCATGGGTCCCACAGCCTGCTTCCTCCAGTCTCAAGGGGTGCATCTGGAGCTCTCTGCTCCATACACACCACATCATGAAAGAGTATCAGAACGCTAGAACCACACTCTTGCCAGTGTTCGCACCCTTCTTGTTGAGTCTGGCCTCCCTCCGCTATTTGCCTTCGAGACCATGTCCAACATGACATGGGTTTGGAATCGTGTTTCGCACGGTCCTCTGCCTCGTCATGTCACGCTGTTCGAGCGTTGGTACGGTCGTCGTGCTGACCTTTGCCTCGCTCGTGTCCAGGACAGCATCGCCTGCGTTTGGCTCCCTGAGGACCAACGTGATGGCAAGCTGTCTTCTCAAGGTCGTCTCCGTCCCTTCCTCAGAATTTCCTCTTAGTCCAAAGCCTGGCGTTTTTGAGTTGTCGAGTCTCGCAATGCTCTCTTCTTTGAGAATATATTCTCTTGTGACATCGCTCTTTCTGTCCCGTCGCTTGTACCCTTCTCTAGTCCTGGGGGCGGTGGTGTCCATGGAGTGCCCTCCAATAGTGGATACACTCCGTCTCCCGCATTGGCACTGTCGCCTTCATCGTCTCCTATCATGTCTGTGTCATCGCCTACGTCCTCTCCTGTCACTTCTACGTCATTGCCTACGTCCTCTCCTGTCCCATCTACGTCATCACCCACGTCCTCTCCTGTTGCGTCTACACCATCGCCTGTGTCCTCTCTTGTCACGTCTGTGTCATTGCCTATGTCCTCTCCTGTCACTTCTATGTCATTACCTGCATCATCCCCTGCCGCGTATGTACCGTCTTCTATTATGTTGTTGCCTGCATTGCCGGTTGTGGTTCCATCGGCAGTGGACCCTGTCACACCCTAGCAGCCTCCTATCTTGTTGCCGTCTGTTTGTATGCTAGGTTGTCGTCTGAGACCATTATAGTATGTACCTAGCTATGTCCCGCCTGTCAGCCATACAGTTTCGGCTGGCAAATATAGGCCGGCGCAGTCAACTCCTGTTTCAGATCGTGACGCTCTTGGCTTGGCCGTGGCTATGGTACAACCTCTATGCTTGGATATTCTCTCATCACGCATGGGTTCCACCGAGCCATTGCTGAAGCCGGGTCTACTCGGCCTCTGTCACATCCCTTAGTTTCCACCACACTTGTTGCGAGTGGTACTAGGGAATGGGTGGTTGAACCGAACACAATCGAACAAGCACTCTCCGCTGTAGATGCAGCCCTCTGGGAGCAAGCTATGCGGGAGGAGCTTGTTGCGATTGAGGAGCATGGAGTTAATAAGAAGGTGAAGCTCCCGCCTGGTCGTACGCCAGATCAGCATGTTCAGTCTTAATAGAATGATACAAGGCCCGTCGTATGGCCAAGGGATTCTCTCAAGTGCCGGGTGTGGACTTTGATGCCACATTTGTCCCTGTTGGGAAGTACACCACGACAAAGGTCTTACTGAGCTAGGTGGTATAGCATGATTGGGAGCTCCACCAGATGGACGTGAACAATGCCTTCTTGTATGGCAATGTCAAGGAAGAGATCTATCTTGTCCAGCTTCCAGGTTTTAGGATGGCACACAGAAGGTCTGGCGCCTCTGAAGGCCTTGTATGGTCTAAAGCAATCTCCATGTTATTGGAACCTCGAGATCCCCTCTGCCTTAGAGCAGGGAGGACATCACCGTAACACAATGGACCCAACTTCGTTCGTGAGTGACCCCTCTACACCCTTCGTTGCTGTCCTTGTCTATGTGGATGATCTCTTGATTGCGTCCCCCAACCTGTAGGCTATTAATGTTGTTAAGGATCTCCTCCAGTCTGTGTACAGAAGGAAAGATCTTGGTTTAGCTCATGCCTTCCTAGGAATGGAGATTGAACATGATTGCCAACGTCGCACACTACATGTGCATCAAGCCGGTTACACCTCTGAGCCTGCGAGAACCTCTTGGCCGGCTGATGTGTCCATTCGAGCCCCCTCCACTTCTCGGTCTTTGGCTCTTGATGACCCAATGATCATCGCTGTCGGCCCAGAGACCTCTCCAACACAGCCGGCTTCTACCCCTGTTCCCTCGCACCCCACAGTTCTCCATGATCTTGTACCTGTGTTCGACAGTACTCCTACCTCTGTGCATGGTCCTATCTCACCTCCTGCTCCTACCTCACCTCCTGCTCCTACTATCACACCCAGTCCCGTGTCTCCCACACATGCATCTCCTCGCACTGCATCACCTACTCCTTTGCCTCAACCCTCACCAGATGTGGTCGTGCCTGTCCCTAAGCCTGATGTGAAACCCTCGAGCCCAGGTTACTCACGTGACCCCGGCGGTCGTCTTCGACCATTGGACTTCGGAGTCCAGCGAGTGTCAGGTCTGTCACCCACACGCTCCACTCGCAAAATTGTGAGTGGTGATTCCAGCACAAAGGCCCTAGGCCGATGTGTCCGCACTGAGCACACGGAGGTACATCCAGCGTGCCCCGTAGGACATGATCTTGTCACTCGCGAGTTTCATATTGCTTGTGATGTAACAGCTGACCTTTTGGTCGTCAGACCTAGCACTGAGACATGTGCACTTGCCACTCAGAGCTCTCTCTCTATGGCGCCTGATTCGGGTACACTGAGGGAAGCTCTCTCATCAGAGGATGTTGACGCCTGGCATGCTTCATGCGAGGATGAGCTTTGCGCCATCAGAGAGCACGGAGTTTACAAGCTAGTCGACCTTCCACTTCGGAGGAAGGCTATTCATGTCAAGTGGGTCTTTCGCAAGAAAGTGAAGCCAGATAGCTCATTGGAACGCCACAAGGCTCGCTTCGTTGTCAAGGGATACTCCCAGATCAAGGGCATCGATTACACTGACACCTTTGCCCCTGTTGGTCGCATTACCTCAGCTCGCGCTGTGTTCGGTGTAAGGTGGCTCAGCATGACTGGGAACGACACCAGATGGATGTGAACAATGCGTTCCTCCATTGCTCTATGGATGAGGAGATTTACATGGCTCAGCCACCTGGCTTTGAGGACGGTGAAAAGGTCTACCGCTTGCGCAAGTCCTTGTACGACCTCAACCAGTCTCCTCGGTGGTGGATCAAGGAGATCACTGGCACCATGACTCGTGTGGGATATGCACAAAGTGAGGCATATCCCTCTCTCTTTATCCGACGGACGCTTGAGCGGTTCACCGCCATCCTGGTCTATGTGGACGACCTTCTGATCGCGTCTCCTTCCATGGAGGCCGTAAAGGAGGCCAAGGCAGTCCTCCAGACTGCCTATAGGATGAAGGACCTTGGTCCTATAGCGGTGTTTCTTGGCATGGAGATCGTGAGAGACTGTAGATGTCGGACACTACTGTTTCATCAGGTCCGATACGCACGTGTTGTGAGGGAGCGCTTCAGTGACCTTCTTGGTGCAGTGCCCACGACCTCCACACCTCTCACACCTGACGGGCAGGTTCCCGCACAGTTGGGGGAGACAGTGGATGTGACCTTGTACCTCCATCTCATGGGATCTCTAATGTACCTGGCCACTACCACACGCCCTGACATCGCCTTCGCTGTCAACCTCCTTGCACAGTTTTTGCAGGCTCCACGCGCTAGAGCCCTTCATGCGACTGTGCGAGTGGTGCAGTACGTGGTCTCCACACTGTACCTCAGACTCTGCTTTCGCCGGCAATGTTCGGTGGTTCTTGACGGCTACACCGACAGTGACTGGGCCTGGAGTCCAGATGGACGCAGTCACACCGGTTACGGGTTCGTGCTCAGTGGTACCACTGTGTCCTGACGCAACGAGAAGCAGGGCTGCATCGCACGTAGCTCATCAGAGACAGAGTGTGTTGCTCTGGGTGCAGGGGCTGCTAAGGTAGTGTGACTGCAGCACCTGTTCCTTGAGCTGGGTCAGTCAGTACCCGCCATTGTGCTTTGTTGAGACAACCAGAGTGCACTTGCCATTACGGAGAACTCTAGTGTCTTTCATGCTCGCACGAAGCACATTGCGGTTGAGCATCACTTTGTGCGTGATCTGGTGGAGTGACACGTGATCTCTGTCATTTGGGTTGGCACTAACATCCAGCATGCTGACTTCTTGACGAAGGCACTAGCACGCGAGAAGTTTCTAGTGGCCATTCATTTAGTTGGGCTTCGCCCCTTGCCTGAGAGTGGTTGAGTGTGGGGTGTGTCTGTGTCTGTGTCTGTGTCACAACTGTTTTCCACTTGTACTCGTTTGAGTGTTGCACGTGCATGGACATGCGTACCATCGGGTCATGGGGGAGTTGTGATTTGTGACGTTCCTAACAACCAATACAGTTTACGGTGACCACTCGGCCGTGTCCATGCCCGTGCAGATCCTTGATGCGGACCCAGGTGGTACCGGTGCATCGTCTGGTGGTGGACTACCAGCTTGGAGCGGACCGAAGACCGTCCCAGAGCTCTGGAAGCTATTTGGGACCTCCTGCAGTTTTCCTGTAGCACGTAGGAGTTTATCAGTGGACTGGCCGTGGGCCCGATTTGCATGTTTTTGCATTGTGTGTCTACTGTTTGATGCCGGATACATACATGTGACCAGTCGTAGCGTCCGGCTTGTGATTATGCACGTCTAGGCTCAAACGATATAGCGTTCTGACATGTCTACGCTAAGTTACGGCTAAAACAGTGGTTTTGGGCCGGTTTTAGGACAGACCTTGTGCTGCCGCGTGCGACACCCGCCGTGCGCCGCTGCAGGTAGTTATGCCATGGACCTGTCATTTTTCATTTCTCTCTGCAAATGCTATTGAAGCATTCTGATACTTTGTCTTGTGTCTCCTAGCCAGACCCTTGCCGTTACGTGTACGTCTTGTGACTGTCGTCACCGTCTGACCAGGCACAGATGCGTAGTCAACGACTGTGTCGCTAGGAAGCTTCCACGCGTCTTCTCAACGTCAGGAAGTCGGAGGAGCGCTTTGCTATCTTTTTGGCAATAGTCCCCTATGCATCTACGTCTATGACGCAGCTGGGCACAAGCTCCTCACGTTAGCAGATCCAAATCGGTTGGGGGAGCTTGTCGATGTCACGACATACCTCCGAGTGATTGGCTCCCTGATGTTCCTCAAAACCACGACGTGCGCAGATTCTGCATTTGCTGTTAACTTCTTGTCGCGGTTCTCACAACATCCGTATTAGCTCCATTTGGAGGCTGCTTTGCGAGCGGTGCAGTATGTCGTGCCTACCCCACGCTGTGGCCTGTCCTTTTGTGCACATTCGTCTCTTGTTGTTGACAGATACACTGACAGTGATTGGGCCCATGATCGCAATGGGCGCAGCTGGTCCGGCTACATCTTCGTTGTCAAGGGTACAACTGTCTCGTGGAAGAGTGGCAAGCAGGGTTGCATGCCACGGAGCTCGACTGAAGTTGAGTATGTCGCATTGGGTGCTGGGGTCTGTGAGAGCATCTGATTGCACCGTCTCATCATGCAGCAACTGCGCCAGCCCATCCATTACCATCCGCTGCGACAACGTGAGCACGCGTCGCATAGCAGAGCATGATGGCATGTGTCACACTCGCACAGAGCACATCAACATTAAGCATTATTTTGTACGCAAGCACACTGCACGTGGCAATGTCTTTGTCGTGGGTGTCGACACGCGGCAGCAGCGTACCAACGTCCTCACCGAAGCATTGTGCAGCGGCAAGTTCAATATTGCGATGCGCAATGTTGGGCTTCTTGCGTATGCTCCTGCTCCTACTTGATTTCTACCCCGCTCTTGCTACTTCCTATCTCTGTCAACATTTCTTGTGTGGTCATGTCTTGTGCCGCTTGCCGTGCGCTGACATTGCCGTCGTCTTGTAACCCTTGCTTGCCTGTAGTGATTGGCGTCTGCGGGTCATGGGGGAGTGTTGGCGTGTGAGTCACGGTGACCTCTGGACTTGTCCTGACCACCTCCCAGGGTCTATTTTCTCAATGGCGCTATCTTTGCTTGTTGATGGTCCAATTACGTAGAGTTTCTGATTCTGCACCTAATGCTTCTTTCGGTTTTTCATTTGGACAACCGAGGAGCCTATACTGCTACCTGGTTCTTCTCTACTGTTGTTTTGGAGCTTACAGCCGGATTAGGCTGGATTGGACTTGTGTGCCTAGTTGCGTGCATGCGGGTGAGACTACATCTACCCACTAATTTGTTTGTTGTCCTCTAGATTCTACTTTTTCAAGTGTATCTTCGTCTCTACACCATTTGTAGCACAGTTCGCCTCGCTGCGTTCTATGCAGCGTGCTTTCTAATGTTGGAGGTTGCTTTGGGGGTTTCTCCATTCCCTCATGCCTGCTGGAAGGAGGGGCCCATCAGTGCACCACTGTCAACGGGCGGCATTTATGGCCTGACCAGCTCATTTGTCACTCTCTCTCCATTGTGCTCAAGTGAAGCGTTGGTTCACATGACGTGTTCCATTCCTACTTTCATTGTTCTTTACATGGCCTGTGAGTCAGGGTTTAGCTACTACTCAGTTGTCAGATCGGAGTTGTCAGACTACTCAGTTGAGCTGGGAAACTTCCAGGAAATTTCTCTCACTCCCTCCCTCCCCTCCCTCCCCTCCCTCTGTCTCTCTCTCTCTCTCTCTCTCTCTCTCTCTCTCTCTCTCTCTCTCTCGCTCTCTCTCTCTCTCTCGCTCTCTCTCTCTCTCTCGCTCTCTCTCTCTCTCTCGCTCTCTCTCTCTCTCTCGCTCTCTCTCTCTCTCTCGCTCTCTCTCTCTCTCTCCCTCTCTCCCTCCCTCTCTCTCTCTCTCTCTCTCTCTCTCTCTCTCTCTCTCTCTCTCTCTCTCTCTCTCTCTCTCTCTCTCTCTCTCACCAGTTCAAACATGTAATTGGCGCTCCACACCATTGGAGGAGGTGCAATGTCACCCAACAATTCGAAGTGCTTCAGTTGGTGACGTGGAGTTAGTTCCAAGTTTTGAAGGCAAAATCATACAATACAAGGGAAGGGGAGGCCATGATTCACTTTTTCCCTCACAAACATGAGTAAGGGTCACATGCACTCTTCCATTCTCAACCATCTTAACCAACTCCTGCCTTCCTTCACCTTGGCTGAAAAGAAGGCAGGAGGACATGAGAGGCTCATCCACACAATGTCAGCACAAGGCTAAGCAGATGAACTCTCTCTCTGTGCGCCCAAATCCCAACGAGCGACAGGAGCAGCTTGCTCATGGCACCTCCGCGGCAACTGAGCACCATGTGGCGTGGCAACCGCGTGCTGAACCTCCTGCGTCACACACTCAACAGCGTTGGCCTGCACGTGCCTGCGGTCCGCACTTGCTTGTGGGGTCAGCTGTTCCGGCTGCAGGGTCTCAAGTGTGGAGGGCAGGCGTTGCTTATTCATGTTCGCCTCACCAACGTCCCCACCAGCCACCGTCGTCCGGTCTGCCACAGCTGCGTCTCCCATGTCTACCTGCCCTGCCTCTTTGCTGTACACAGCCACAGTGTTGCAAACTCCGACAACAGCGGCATCCATCGTATCAGCACAAGCTCCTGCCACCCTGTTCCCCATGTGGCCGCAGTCCTTGCCATTCTCCAGATACGCCAGCGCCACTCCCCTACTCCCAGCTGCAGTGGCAGAAGCAGGCCTGCCAGCTCCTGCAGCCGAAGCGCCTGAGATGGCAGAGCTGGCAGCCCTAGCGGCAGAGCCAGCCCTCGGCCCCTTCCAGCCTCCAGCCATGCCCGCAGACCAAAAGGCGTCGACACCTTGAAGCGCTGGCTCTACTCCGCGGTGCCGCCACTCGTCCCATATGCGCCGCGCCGCCGCAGACGCAGGCTGGGGAGTGGTGCAGCCACCGGCATCGCCTGTGCCCTGCCGCGAGGCTGAGCCGCCACCTGCCACACCCGAGCTCCCGCGCGACGCGACTTCAAATGCCGCGAGGCGCTGGTGGGCCGCGGCAGCGGCACGGGAACGTGGCCGCGGCAGCACAATGGGCCATGCGGCAGTGGCAGCGAGCGCCGCGGCAGTAGAGCCCGAGCTGGCCCTGCCTCCAGCGCCTGCTCCTGCAACAGATCTGGGAGCCTTGCAGGCGAAGGGTATGCGAAGATATGCTGCTGCTGCGTCCATGCTATCATCCTTCCGCTGCCGCTTGCTGCTGGTGTAGCAATGGTCGCTGGCAGCTGTGCGCTTCGCGGCTACCTGGTCTTGCTCTTCCGCCCCTGCTGCCGCTGCTGCTCTCGCATTGGCTGTCCCTGGCAGCAAGCTGTCGCCGGCGACAGAACAGGAGGAGGAAGAAGAATAGGATGCAGAAGTCCGCGCAAGAGACGCGCGCGCCTTGCTCGCCTGGCGAAGCTGCCAAGGCGCAGCCGCCCCGGCCACGGCCGCTTCGCCCCCGCCCGCTTCGCCCGCGCGCGCCGTAAGCGCGACGGCTAATCTTAGTTCCTCCCCACTCTGCACATGCGACGCCAACTCCACCACTCCGCCGCTCATCCCTTCCCGGATAGTGCAGTGGACCCTGTCATCCCAAGTCCCCGTCCTCCCTTCCCCACATCCTGCGGGCTCCACCTGCTGCGCGCCGGAGTGGGGGTCATCTGGCCTGCCTTCGCCGGGAAGAGGGCCGGAGACGAAGGGCCGATTTCTAGGCGACGCGCCGCTTAGTTGGCCGTGCAGGCGCCTCGCCACTTCTGCCGCCCACGCGGACGCGTGTGCCCTCTGGGGAGGCATTGCAGCTCTGAGCGCCCGCCCCCGCGCATGTGTATCCGTCTGCATGCGAGTGTGCGAAGGCGGAAGCGCGGTGGATGTCATGGCGGTAGCAAGGCAGTCTAGTGCAGTCGCTTCTCCCGTCCGGTACTGCTACTGCCGCTGCTGCTGCTGCAGCTGCTGATGCTGCTACTGCTACAACTGATGTTCCTGCCAGTGCCGCCTCGAGGCGTACGTCTGTCGCGAATGTTGAAGACAAACTTGTCGGTATAGGACGCTAGGTAAGCCGGGCATCGTCACCTCATCAACTGTCAATCTATCAGGTACTCTACACTACGATCGGTGTTCGAATGTAGCTGAGCTTAAGGCGTGCGAAGGACAACGTAGGCCAACCATTCGGCTTCTCGCAAGTGGCGACAGGGGACACCGAAAGATACTGGAGATGGCATGTCGGCGCGTCATGCGCTGCGGAAAAACAAAAAAAACGCCAGCGGGACACAGCGGCTCGAACGGAAGTTGCATTGGGTGCGAGAGGTCTGACGGGTACAACATGAGAGAAGGCAGTAGGTAGCTTAGGGTTCGTTGACACTGGTAGAGACGCACTGTTGCCGGTCGGTTGCGGGGCCGACGTCCTCGTCCTGTGTCGCTCGGCGCGCGTCATGGCACGTCAACGTCGAGGCACGCAAGCCACATGCGAACTGGTGCGACGAGCAGATGCAGCGGTGCGCTGACGACGTCGCTCAGCGCCGAGCCGGATGGCAAGGGGATACGGGGGGCTGTGCCTGGAAACCTCGCGGTAGGGTGAGGGAGCGCGAGCGGTTGTAGCAGATGGGGAACGGTAGCACGCGTCGGGAGCAGAGTTGGAGGCGCAGGGTGCTTGAAGCGTCAGCGCCAGCGTTAGCAGCAAATGAAACTGCAATTATGGTGGGCGCAGTGGGGGCCGACGTCGGCGCCGGTGGAGTGCGGTGCGGCGATGCGACGTTGCAATTCTCACATTGGGTACGAAGATTGGTGAAACAAAACTTCCTATGAAAAGTTTCAAGTTTCTCTCCACCATCCGTGAATGGTTCGCGATCAATAAATTGGCTGATGAACTTTCGAGGATAATGATACAGAATATTAGGCTTGAATCTTCACCAAAACTGATCTAAAAACCGTTCAGTTGCATTCGGACCTCCGGCATCGATGGAGCTGACGCAACCATCGAGCGTCAACAGATGCTTCAGTTGGCAGTGAAGACTTGCACCGCACGCGGTAAACGGAACATGTGTGCATACATGCGCGCTAACGAATAGAACGTCCTATACGCGTAGTAAATCAGGCGCAAGCTGTCACTTCTCCGCGCTGGAGACAAAGGAGCCGCGCGCGTACATGACGTCTTCAGAAGGGAAATCATGAAGAACGTGCGCATAAGTTGCTAGTAGGAGAATACACAACATTTTCTAAAGGTTCTGAACCGTTTCACAATCCAACTATACGGAGGAAAGAAGTTCACATACGAAAACAAATGGCGAAGCCGCCAGCACATCCGAACATCGATCATCTAAAAAGCCATGGGTAGAATACGAACGTGTCCAGGAAAATATGCTCACAACCTTGAGGGCAATGCGTAGAAACGAGAAAAAGAATGAACAATGGGTCAAAAGGTCACGACTGTGCAAATAAAATCCAGAGAACAGATAAATGGACGCAGCACCTTCATCATTTATGACACGAATTGGATGAAATCACGAACACAAATATAAAACTTTGACTTAGAGAAGGAACAATTGACATGCAAGTCAAAACCTTAGAATCAAAGAAAACTAAGGTGAAACAAATCAATAGAAGACAAACGCTCATCGAATATTTTGCAAAGATTTCTACACCTTCATGAAAAAATAAGAAACGAATCCTTCCATTATATAATTTTTGAAAAATAATATTCCTAACTAAAATAAAATTAATTTGTAAGAAATTGAATATGAAGACATATATTATAAAATGTATACAGATATAGATATAGATCTAAGTACAGATAAAAATATGAATATCGATATAGATATGGATATAGATATAGATATAAATATAAATATAAGAACATATAGATGTCGATATCAATATAGGTTTGTTTACATATGGTATGGAAATAGATATAGATATTGATATAGTTAAAAATATAAATATAGATAGAAGTATAGATATATATGGATATAGATATATATATGAAGATGTAGATATAGATATAAACATACATAGAAATATAGCTAAATATACATATGGATATAGATATAAACAGATATAGATATAAATATATATCTATATATATTGATATAGATATATATAGATATAGATATAGATATAGACATAGATATAGATATAGATATAGATATAGATATAGATATAGATATAGATATAGATATAGATATAGATATAGATATAGATATAGATATAGATATAG
>SZWC01004393.1:81485-96485 GCA_023375785.1 Penium margaritaceum
GATATAGATATAGATATATATATAGATATAGATATAGATATAGATATAGACACAGATATAGATATAGATATAGAAATAGATATAGACATGAATATGGATAAATATGTATATATAGATATAGATATAGATATATATATAGATATAGATATAGATATAGATATAGAAATAGATTTAAATATATATATATATATGTTAATATAGATAAGGATATAGACATAGATATAGATATAGAAATAGATATAAATATAGATCTACATGTAGATGTAGATATAGGTTAAACAAAGATAAGAATTGAGATACTAATACAGATACATATTTGGATATAGATAAAGATAAAGATGTAGATATTGATATGGATATATATAGATGCACATACATATATATAGAGAGAAATATGAAAATTTAGATATATATATTGATGAAGATATTGATACTGATGTAGACATAGAACCAAAAGTGATACAAAGGTATAAATAAATATAAATATAGATATTCACATAAATATAAATATAAATATGGATGGAAATATATATTAAGATATTATATTCACATTTATGTTCCAAAAAATGTTACTATTCATCATAAAATATATAACTCACATACAATGCTCCATAAATATTAAAGATATAATGTTCAAATTTAATATTCACATAAAATTTTATTTTTCATTAAATCAATTCACATATCATATTCACATAAAATGTTCCTTAAATATTGATCTTAGATTACGTATACGTATATATGAACACATAAGTACGTAGATGAATTTGAGAGAAAAATGAAGATGAAAAAAACGTGTTTCAAATTAATTGAATGCCATTAAAGGATTCAAAATCCTTCTATATTATCATAAGGTTCTATTATAAATCGTTTTGAACTTAAAATATAACATATTATTACTTGATCAAGTATCATGAATTCAAAGGACCTTCATTTTAAATCTTAAATCCTCAACCTTATAAGAAAGTTTTATTCTTTCACGAATGTTCCCTTCCCAACGTGTAGATGTTTCTACTAAACGGTTGAATCTAGAGATTCTACAGGATTCTATCCTTAACGGCAATTCAAAACGTGTATGTTTGAAGATTTATTATGCAAAGTGTGCTTGACTGTAACATTCATAATTGACCTACTTTCTTTTACTCGCATTGAGGTCAAATCGAGCAAAAAGTTTGAACGCTACGAGGATGGATATTTTCTGGGTCTTGTAGTCGCGATCGAGTATCATTTTTTGGATTTCGTCTACTGACTATTTTTCTCATCATCATGGTTTTCCTCATAAAGTATCTAAATATGCGCAATAGTGTTTGGTCGCCACGATGAAGTTTTGTTGCATGTATATGATGTCCAATCTGTTACCTCGCGTGTATGAACAGATTTCCTGGTTAGTGCGCATGGATTATGTCTTCACTCTTCAATTGGAAGAATGCCATCCACCATTCAAACGTCATTCCACATTCTAGGAAACATAAATGGAATTATTTCTACAATCGCCAAACATTAGCTTCAATAACAATAATGGCCATACATTGTTGTCCAATAACAAATATAGCCTTAGTATATGTGTTTAAGAAGCTGCCTTGGAATACTAGCCACAATCGACTGCGCAATGACATCTTCTTTAAAATATTGCTGCGAAGACAAAATGATAGTGCTAAAATACAGTCTTCACCGAGGTAACCTAGAAAACAATCACATCTTCTTTAGGGTATTCTACAACAAAACATGAGTATAGTAGACACAAGTGAAGAAAAAGTCTTCTTCAAACCAATATCTCCTCCATTCCAATACATATTATCAAAAAAATGAATGATTCATAGCCTTTAACATCTAGATAATTATATTCAATCACGGATGTACTTAAGGATAAATTAACAAAATATTCCTGGTTGCGACTCTGTCCTCATTTGAGGTGTCGTGCTCCTTTTATTTTTGAAAATCCGAACCAACCTAGTTCTTGGCTTACTGGAGACTAAAACCTAGCTGCGATGGTCGAAGATTTACACCGACCTGAACGGCTCGGCAAGTTTCTTTGACGCCCGGATGATTGAAGCTTTCATCGCTTGAGCAAATGTCAAAAGTTTTATTTTGGCATGATGGTACGCTAGCCTGGCATTTGTTTATATGATTTGAAGTTAGGAATCATTTTATCTTGTATTATAGATGGTAACAATCCTACATGAATTTTATGTGAAGAGATTTGAGAAAAAATGCTTTTAGAATTTCTAGGTCACTTGCTAGGTCGTCGTTACGACAGCCCATACCGTGGGGCTTTCACATCAGTTCGGATCAATCTATTGATCTAATGAATCGGCGGATGAAACGATTAGTCATTGATGGCCGTCACATACTTTGGAAGTAGTTTTTTTAACATGAGCTTCCCAATGTTACCTCTCCTCGACGTCGAGGGATGTAGTGGCGGCGGGTCACGTCATCACCTTCTAAAAGTTTTTTCTATACTTAAGCATGATGAAAATAAATCTATTAGTTAAATTTAAATAGATAATGATCTATTAACATATATTTCTAGATCAAATGCTCTAAAAAAAGTTATTACAAATGAAAATTTGATCATTATTTTAAATTACCCGTTCCTCCTTATATATTAAAAATTTGATTTTAATTTTATTCGAAAATTAATTTTGTTATTGGATAAACCATTCGAAGTCAGAGTTATTTCGTTTGAGATTAAATATATATATATTCACCATTAAGAAGAAAACATTCATAAATTTATGGCACATTCGTTATACATGAAGAACATTGCCATGTGGAAATCTATTTATTTGTATAATATGCTTTTGTAAAAAAGTTCATAATGCTTTGTGGATGTATTAATGGATATAAATTATTTTACTCCATGAAGAATATATTACAATATTACATGAAAACATTAGTCAAAAAAAATATGGATCATAATGATAAGTTATTCTCACATAAATGATTGATTGTTTTGGATGCTAATGAGATTTTAATAAAATGTTTTAAAAATTATAAAAAAATTAACATTTAAAATTTTCTTCCTTCATCAGTTGGTATATGTTTAAAATTTTAACCATATTCTTAAATTTATTCATCATCTGCTATTTTAATTTATATCTATATTCCTTTTTCATTACACCTTCAATACTTTGATATCATATTCTCATTTACATAGTGAAATAGGATATAATTGAATAAGAAAGAAATATCTTATTAAAATTTTGTATAAATTCAATTAATTTTTTATTTACATATGAAGTGTAATAAGCCTCTTCCCTAATTTACATGTTATTATAAAAAATAAGAAATGTTTATACTTTCATCTTTTATGATTTGATGTGTTTGACTCACTGAAATGGGAATTTTTCATAACTAGTACACCATGTACTTCGCCTTTAGAGTCATTATCATATGCACTTGTTCTCTTAATAAAGTGCCATATGGATCAGTGCTTGAAGTTCTGTGGAGTTGTGCCATCAGAGTCATTATCATCCTTGTTTCGAATCCACATGCATTCAATTCATGGATTTTCTTTGATTTATTCGTGAATCACTTACGAGAAAATTCTTTCTTTTGCCTTGGAACGTTGTGCCCCTCGCCGATGAGCAACCAGTTGCCTCTGACCCGAAGTGGATTCACCTTCAGCTGCCAACTGCTGCGTTTGATCGCGTGGGAACACGGTTTCAGAAGTAATATTCTATGTTGGGCTAGCGTGCCCGTTGGCGAGAAGTAGCGATGAGCCCATCGTTGGGTTCGGTGCTAAGAGGTCAGCGGTTTTGCGTAAGGGCTGCACGAGAAGGCAACAGAGGGATTCTCTCATACTTTCGAAGATCGTTTTGCTCTTTCGAGCCGATGACGCTGGACAACGTCCTGCATTTGAAGATGCGAATTACACTTGTTTTTATACCACGACGTTGTAAAGAGCATCGAAAGCTGATGTCAGAAGTGATGCGCGTGAGATGTAGTGTCCACACCATCACCCAGCGCTGGCTTGAAGCGTGTGCCGTTTGGGCCGACAACACTGCTCCTCGCACGAACCACCCGTCGGGATGACAGGGGGGCAAATATATTCCTCCCACGCCGCGGCTGGGAATGGGTGAGTGGGAACACGATCAAAACTCGCCTACTACTTGACCAGCAACGAGAGCTCCAAAACAATTCGTGACAATAATGTAAGTGATACACGCACACCTACTTTCCCATTGCCCATGTCCGTCAGGGTTGAGCAGTGAACCTGCCTGGCCGAAAATGATTTTTCGCTTTACTTACTTCGTCGATTTCGGAAAATTAGTCGTCCATCGTAAGGCGTCCCAAAATTGACACTACACTTTTCCCGGCATTCGACGGTCGTCATTGTAAAACATGCAAAAATACGCTATCCGACACTCGAATCCCATCCGCTCATCCCAATCCAACCCCGCAGGTGGTCGGCGGAAAGTGGGTGGGTGAAACCGTTGGTGAACTTCGATCACGTACTGCATCGCCCATTTCAGCAGCGACCCAAGACAAGACGATCACACAACTTGTGTTCGTTACAATGTCCTGTGAGTCTGCGGACATTGTCGGCCGCGAACAGCGGATATCGCTTTCAATAGACGAAAATCTCCAGATACCCTGAGTTCGGAGACCGAACTCGCCTAACCTCCGAAAAGTTCACATCAAAACAATAAGCCCCAGCCTTACTTTTCTAATACTTTAAGACCCCTTGAAGCCTTTTATATCACAAGAATCCCAGTTATAGATCGCGGGGTACATTGTTACATTACAATATACCCAGACATAAGGGGTATATGGTAATGTTTTAATATACCCCGTTTCCGAATTGACTCGTTTATGCTACTTTTAGCATTCCTTCTATTCCTCGCATCACGTTCTACGTAATAAATGGAAGAGCCTCCTATCGTCAGGTGTCGTTTTTTAATTGCTCGCGTGTCTTCATTTCTAACCGCCCACCCCCCCCAACCAACGTTGTATAATGTGTCCGCCCACCCCCCCCNCCCCCCCCCCCCCCCCCCCCCAACTTTTTGGAAAGTCTCGTATATTTTTTGAACATGTTTGATAGAACTAACATTTTTACACTGAGAGGTGCCCCTGAAGTCGCAAAATGGAAACGTGTGGACAATGATCATGTACCCGACGGGGTACCGACGGAGTACCTCGTTATCGACACTCCGGCTTATTTAAGGAAGCAATAGAGACACGGGATGACAGGAATCCAAAATCGATCGAACAGTGTGAAAACAATTTCTCAACAACCTGATCGGGGTACCTCGTAATGTTGCCGTTTTCACTACCCTTAAATGAGAGGGTCCCACAACAAGCCTCCAAGCTACAGGGCTGGGCGCGCTCCGGATGGATTTAGGTGTTGTTCGGTAGACTATGCGACCCTAATGTGCGAGATGATGATATTCACCTGAACTACAGTTTTTTCAACAGAATGTATCGAGCGATACGAAATGCAAAGTATTTCATCCGAACCAAGAACCCCAGTTCCCGCTATCTGCGAGCTCGTTTCCACGAATGCAGTGGAATGTCGAATTCTGCAGCCGCGGACGTGGTATTCACGCCATTGACCAGGTAAACTTTGTTCGGCAGCTGTTCCGTGTGGTCGTGACGAAACATTCGTGTCGACACATGAATTTCACAATAAGAACTGTCTGGCTGCGAAAAATAAATTGGATTGCAGGATGCTGGCGGTTCATCCTTGCTAACCAAATAAAACTTCATCGACGGGGGCAGAAAGAAGCGATACAACGTGTTCCGTTAAGCTCAACCATTGGAAAGAAAAAATATTGACTCTGTGTGTCGCGAGGTCGAACAACCGTTGACACGGTTCTCGCGTGATATTCCTGATTTTTGCATCGCTCGTCGCAACGAGTCGCGCGAACAATGAATTGCAAGCACTGGTGGACAATCATTAACTGCAAGTATTATTTCGTTCTCTTCTGGCTGCCTAGAAGTTAAACCATGTGCGGCTCGAGGGTCTTGGTGGTTAACCACGACATTCGAATGTTTTCGGGTTGTGAAGTAGCTTGTGCAAGTGGTTGCGCGGTCCCCTTTTATTTTTCAATCAACGCTGGAGAGTTGGCTGCTGATGTGGAGTGTTATTGTTCTCCCGTAACAGAACACATCCAAGTCCTTGTTTCGGCAATGATGTATTAAGGTTGAGTATCCAAATGAAAAAGGTTCTACACTCGACTGTGAAAAAAGTGAAGATCCATCCTCACATCACAACCGCATTCCCTTGAAACGTGTGAAAAAGGGAATGTGCACAATTATCTAGTCATTCCTCAAATCGCATGACGACAGGGCAAAATTAGAAATTTAAAATGTAAAGCACCATAGAAGTTACTGCCACAACACAACAGTCAATCCTCGTTGGTTTTCAAAACTTTCTAGTCAAGTTGTGAAATCAGCGTGGAAACCACCTCTCCAAGCCATGACAACGACAACGAGAAGAAAGAGTGTTTATCCATATGAAAACTCTGTCAACCCTCCAACAACAAGCTAGCACATGTCCGTTCCTCCATACGATCATGTCCTTCACTACACGTTATGTCCCGTTCCTTCACATCTGTGTATCTGTGTCGTGACGTCATCAAGCTGCACATGATTTCACTTCTTGGCAACCAGAAGAGAACGGGATAAATGTGAATGATTACACAACAAAATGATGACATACGCATCACCAAAGGGACACAATGCGCGGAGGCCATGACACAACAATACAAAATATTTTGCACCTAGAAATTACATTAGATTTTGAATAAAGAACGAACGAGGTGAATCAGCCCTGTCTATGCAGGAAGACTTTAATGAACAACCAAGTAAGTGCATTCCATTCCAACCCTAACCATGTCAGACAATGACTGCCATATACTGCTTATTTTGCAACATTTTCATAATGCTACGCTTATGCTTTGAAAGCCTAAGGAAGAAGAAGATTCTTCATCCTTCAAGTATTCTCATGTAGCATAAGACATTGCTTCTCTTGCTATCATACAAATGTTAAACATATGCCATCAAATGTGGAAAACAATAAAAAAGGTTTGAAACATCCAAAAATAAATGCTCAACATGCCTAATCTAGTAATGATCCAATTTTTTTGCATTATGAAAAGGCTTGAAAGAGAGGAGCACATAATGAGAAAGAATGTGATGATTCAAAACATGTGGTGAACACACAGAATTAAAGAACAAAATTGTAAGTGAAAAAATCTCCCTAAATTCAACAACGATATTAGAGAAGTGAATAAATGATTTTATCAAATGTGTCATAATCACGTCATTAAGTGAACGATTCCATACAAACAATCCTTTAAATGAAAGGCATACAAAGCCCATATAAGTGAACCAGAAGCCAAACCAATCAAAGCTACCATTTGAACTCATAATCAGCATATGTTAGCTACAAAATGTCCCGACATAGAAAATTTTCAGAATAATGTAAAATGCACATAGAAAACATTCACATTGTGACATAATTTCTAATTTTTTCGAAGGAATAGCACAGTAGAAACCTGAAAAATAAAAAGAAATTTAAATAATAAACTACTTTAAATTTATAACATTCTGTAATTCTGATGAATTATTTGAAACTTTTCCAATTGTTGGGTAATTAGAATCATGAAAAAAACACAATAACAAATCGAACATTATAGACCAAAACAATCCATATCCAATTAACATCTAATTTAGTATTCCATTTAAAATAAATTTGTTAATTTTTCATGGCCTACTATAGTTTATATTTCAAAATATAAATTACTTTGAACTAGAAACATCTTAACGTCAAATTTGTGTTTATAATCCTTAAAAAAACAAATTTTGAAGGGTACATAGAATTCATTCATTCACAAAAATCATGTAATGTTTCATGAAATGTGATTGGTAGAAATACAACGAGAAAAGGCAAAACTAAAAATGCACATCATTTAGTAGAGAATATTAAAAAAGATTCATTATAGTTTTATGAATGAAGTATCAAGGATATTTTTATGTAAAAAAACCTCTATTTTTAAAAATTTGTTATAAAGATAGTTTTATCTACAATGGTACAGTATTCCGTATTATTATTTCTTAAAATAATCGATTTTTTTATGAAATGTTCTCTTTGAATAGTGGCTCTCATGTAAAACATTTCTTTACAATTTTTTGGTATGCATTGCCCCATATTTGCAAACAATACCCAAAAGAACATCTCTCAAATCATACTAGATTTTTTCAACCTTTTTAGTGTGAAAATAGATTGAACATATGGCCAACGTGAATGATACTCTCAACCCATAGTCTTCATTAAGCTTTAATAAAGTTGTCCGAGGAGGACCTTCCACAATTCTTGTTTACAACCACCAACATGGTTGTGAGAACGGGCATTTATCATCAGTCAAGATAAAAATGAAGTGAAATTCGGTCCAAATTTGAAATTTTGTTATACCAAATGTGGTATTACACTTCATGTCTTAATGATAATGTGCGTCATGTCAACTTTAGGAACACATTTCTTGTTTTGATCCACCTCATGGACGTGAACATGGTAATGCAAGTTTGGAACAAAAGCCAAGTACGAACCCATACATATACTTCGTAACACAAAACCACAATTTGAAAATATTCTGACGGCAACCACGGTAAAAAGGAAACAATTCAAATACCAATGAGCTAGATCATGGTTAGATTCTTGAGGTTTAAGATATCCATGGGAATGAAATCTGCCAATAGGAGTGCATTTTTCATGAGGTCGCCATTTGATTTCGCAAAGAAAATGGATGTAGTAACCATTTGTGCATCATAATTTCCCTTGTATTCATCACACCGGAAAATATTGTGATAGCTAGTTTTTGTTTCGACTACAATTTTGTAATTTCCATCACATAAAAAAATATGAAAAAAACGTCAATTGATACAAAAAATCTCAATATATTTAATGTTCTTGTCGTTTAGTTTTAAGTGATTATAATCAAAACAAAACACAAGGGGAACAACATGGATCACAATAAGAATGATCACTCTCCCATCAATTTACATCAATTCCTTGGATAATCAGTATCCACAAGTTTAAATAAAGCACATAGCGAGCTTATAGCTTGGGAAGTTGAAAACAAATCTTTAAAAAAATGTCTTTTCACAAATATTGGCATATTTTATTTTAGAAATCATGGGTTACAACACCTTTTGCTACGCATGAAAGAATACGAACTATCAAAGGCAATGAAAATCAAGGATTATTGGACAATATGATAGATAATATACGGAATATTTATTCTAAAGAAAATCAGTTGGTTTTCAGAAACATTTCTTAAATGTCGTTGATTAATGAAAAAATAGGATGGAACTTAGGGACCCATCACTCATTTCTTACATCAAAATGGGGTTGATTAATGAAAAACTGGGATGGCACTTGGGGACCCATCACCCATCACATATCTCCAATACAAATCTTGAAGAAAATAAATAAATATAAATATAATACTCATATTCAATACCATCCATAGTAATAAGAAATCTTGCAATGATTTTTTCTCATGAAAATCCCTATGCCACAAAAATGAAGAAAGGAGTTCAGAAGGAAATCATCTCATATTAATGGATTTCTATACAAAACCCCATTTTTAGAGATAAAAAGAATAACATGATAGAAAATTCACAATTGTTTGTACCAAGATAGGAAGAACTCATCAAACCGTCATAACGGCGAAATAAGAATATGGTGGAGCATGGTTACCAGGTGAAATCAAAACATTTTGTTTGTCTTAAACTCTCTAAATCATACATTACTCATAAAGTGTTTGAATGTATACATGCAAAGGAATTCAATGGAACTCACACTCTTGAAAAAATAAAGAGAAGTGCAAAAAGTGCTCTTATTGAAATATCTAAAGGGTGGGAGAAATTCTGATTAAAGTGCCAACATACATCCCTTCTTTATGACATGGATTAATGCCTTTTGTGAATAGAACAAAGGCATACCATGATTGCACTTGGAATGTTTGGGAACTTATGATAGTCTATGTGCAATAAGGAAAATCCATAATCTTATGTATGTCAGATTCCACATGATTACAAACACGAACAATATTACATAAAGATGTACTGCCATAATGTAACTTCCATTTATATTTTTATATGCAGATAATTCTCATCATGGAGTCAACCAAAACCTGAGAAGATGTTGTTATCAAAGTAATAATGAACGTCCATACCACTCATAACACAATAAGTTTAATTTAGGTTTCTGTATCATGGTGAAAGTTTTACATCACTCATACGTATGATGAAAAATCATACATAAGTAATCACGGAATCATTTCCATGAAGAAATAAAAACATTTCCCTCATATGACTAGCTATGCACAAGAACAAAGTGTTTAATATTTTAATTACTATATAGACTAAAAAAACATTATGTCATATCAAAATAATAAACTTCTTGAAACATGTCAAGACCTAGAATGTTAGACATGTAATATAAAATTGGATAGCCCGATTCCTTGTATTGAAAACCAATACATCAAATCAAGTAAAAAGGTAGAATGATGTGTTCATTTCTAGCATGAAAAGGCAAGGCAAGGTAAGATTTTTAGCAGCAAAGTAAATAGTTTGTCGAACAAAGTTTCTCACATGCTCTTCATTCATACTAAGAAAACTGAATATTTTATAGGGAAGGAAAATTTAAGGGAAAAAACACTTGAAAATACTAAAATATAATCTAAAATATCCATAATTTAACCTAACTATTAATGTGAAAGAAG
Organism: Penium margaritaceum; assembly: GCA_023375785.1. Classification (NCBI taxonomy): domain Eukaryota; kingdom Viridiplantae; phylum Streptophyta; class Zygnematophyceae; order Desmidiales; family Peniaceae; genus Penium; species Penium margaritaceum. Next base: position 92,219 of record SZWC01004393.1, read on the forward strand.
GAATACAAATGATTTGTCATTATCTAGTAAAGAATACTGGTGAAATCTAAGAAAGTTCCATCAACCCCAATGCGTTCATAATGCATGTATCATCTTAGGCTAACGTAGCAACAAGTGTATACACGTTGATGACAACATTCGTATTTCAACCTTCACATTTCTTGTCACAAAATTAGTAATATAACCTTAATTGAAACTTCAACTCAAACAAGGGTGGCACTCATGACATTCCCAATGTTATGAAGCCTTCATAAACTAAAGTGGGGCGTTATATAACTTCAATAAAGATTGAAGGTCAGAAAAAGGGATAAAGGTTAATACACAGACAATCTCATCAAAACATTTACTTAATTTGTTCAAGTACAAGAAAAAAAAGGAAATTTCCTTATGAAGTGTATGATGTCCCTTTCAACTCAGGGGATACTACGGAAGAACATATGTAAAGATATAAAAAAACATGGGCCACACTAAGGACCTCATAAAATGTTTCCTAATACATGTAGTAAATTTGTGCTTGAACATTAAAAAAAATGAGGACATAGTCATCTAGATTTCAAATCCAACTTGATCACAAATGATTTGAATAACAAAGAACTTGGTCTCATTGTTTCCTTCTAACCTGTACAAAAAGAAAATGCCACAAACCAAAAACCTCAATGGTCAAACTACTAGCATGTGACTGTTTTTTTAATCGAAAACAATGGATTCCCAATCCGTCTGAAAACCATAAGAATAGAAATTTCTATGGATGCTTAAGATGGGGGTAAGGATATTGACTTTGTACAGTTCACATAAATTATCTAAGAATCATTTTCATAGGGGGGTAATGGAAAGAAATACTAACTTGTTGACCTCTTTGAAAAACTTCCAACTCTGAGAATGAAAAGGCTTCATTCAATAGTAAAATATATTTTAATATTGTTTTGTAAAATTCCATGTCTGCATAAAAATCGCTTCTTAAATATCTTAAAATACATATTTCTACAAATTTGAAGTGACAACGTGCAAAACAAATCCTTATCAATGCCTTGTATAAAAAATCTGAAAACTACATAAGAAAAAGCCTTTAAACTCATTCAAACATCTCTTCATCATTCATGGTGAAGTAATTGAGATAATCGTACTCAATGAATTATCCTAACCAAGATATCCATGGAATACATTCATGCACTTGTGGCAATCATACTTTGAGACCTCCTCATATTTTGGCAACTTAGATTAGTACTTCTTCGTGTCATTATATGAAAAAGTTATAGCCTTTAAACAAAATACTTATTTGCAGCATCCGACATCAATTTTGGGATTTCAAAAACCTATATTTTTACTAAATTTTACAAAAAGTAAATTCTTAGGGTATTAGGTATAAAACAATACTCTTATATTAGGAGTAATATAGGTGTGATAAATGGATTTATACCTAATATTAGAAATGGAAGAAAAATCTTTAGAAATGACTAAAAATGCTTGTCATGTGTAAGGTGAAATTCAACCATTAACAATGATAATAAAAGGACTTGGGGATGTATTTTTTTTAATATAAATTCTACGAAGGGGTCATGTATGCAACAAACAATGCACAGAATTCTAATGCAATCAAAGCTATCAAATAATTCCACAACATTTGAGTATAAGCATCACTGGTTTATCTGGTGATGATGATAGTACTATTGATAGTTTGGATATCATGGGGGTTATTATATTTTCATGATGATAGCATACACTTCTTTTGAAAACAAAATGAATGTAAATTAAGAAAGCATTTCCTCCCATATAAATGTGGGTTCGTTTTCTCAAAAATTTAAATGTGAAATTGAGATTCTTCACCTGATTTGGATTTGTTTTCATGCTAGACAATGCAACCCACAAAGTGAAACAATGATGTAGAACAAAGGTTCGAAACCTTAGAAAAATTTCTACAAATAGATGTAGTGATACTAAATCATGGGATAACTATAAGGAGAGAAATGTTATGATAGGATAATAGGATGGAAACATGTTGTTGATGAAAATTGGAAGGGGCATGTTCTTGTTGTATTTAAATCTATATGAAGCCATAATGGTGGGGAAGCATTTTTTGCTTTGAAGAAGCGAATGATATGGCTAGTGTTATGATTGACCCTTCTTGTATGTTTAGGTTTGCGTAATGTGTGGATTTGTCATATGTTATGTAATTTTGAGAAAACAAAAATGCATCACCTAAAGTGGGTGGAATCAAGATTAAACTCCTTGCATAAAGAACATCTCATGTGTCCTTAGAGGGTTATTCAAGTTATAACCCTTTAGCTTCCAACTATGGGGTCGTAAATCAACTATTATTCTAGCCTCCTACAACCTCATTATGACCTCTCACCTTCCATTGACCCTTGATCGTCTAGGTGAATGTTAAGCTACCTTGGGTGGTATTGTAACCACCCATGTGGTTATAAAACAATGTTTAAAGTACCTCCACGAATGCCCATCCAACAAGTATATAAAGGAATTCAACTCCGTCATTGCAACATGCCATTAGATTCCTAAATATGCATCTAAAGTCTATCCTTACAAGCTTCAGCCACAAAAATAACAAGCCATTTTATTTGAATGCACCACCTATAAGGGCATGCACCTTTTCAGTGAATGTTGATGGCCCTATAAGCACCCCAATCACGGGCTAATTTTCTAGACTAAGTCTTCAAGCATAAACAGCTTGCATTTTGTTGTTCCATAACACTTTAATTCTTGCTACATCCATGCAACTTTTTCAAGGAACTCTTCATGTAACAGTAAATTGTATCTAACAATACCTCAAAATATTTGAGATTCAACATCCATGACTTACATCTCTCATTTCAATATAAGTTCGCCCATCTATACTACAAAACTGTCGCCAAGTATATGATTGTACATTGTTGTAATAATGATTTAAAAAGAGGTGGTAGCAAGGGTTGTTTAGAAGAGTAGAAGAACGCTTACGAAAGGATAGCATAGATGGTTTAAGTGAAAAAAAAGTTGTAGAAACCTAAAGATGATGGAAATTGAGGGTTTGTGGAAGAGGGGCATAGTGAGAGAGGGAAGGGAGATAGAGAGATTAAAAGAAAGGGTAAAAAGGGCTTTCTATTAAAAGATACTTGGGGGAAGAGGATGGGAGGAAATGTTCTTAAAATGTTTTGAATAGTTGGAGAGAAATAGGGGGAGAGAGCGATAGAGAGAGATAGAGAGAGAGAGGTAGAAAGAGAGAGGGGGGGAGAGAGAGAGGGAGAGAGAGAGAGAGAGAGAGATAGAGAAACAAAATGAAATTTTATACCGTGATGGATATTAATACATAAAGAAAGTGATGAAATAAGATCTAAGCATAGGAAAATAGAGGAGTAGAGTGGGGATGAGATCACAAAAAGGGTTAAGCATTAGTCAATGGCACAACAAAGGAACACAGGAAAATGGTTGCATACATGAAACATAGAGTGTCCATATGTTACAATGATGACAAAGAAAATGAATATGTGGTTAAAAAATCAATGTTGAGAGTGAGTGACATAACATCATAGTAGAACTAGCCTAGTGCTTGGTACAAGGGAAGGGATGCTTAGAAAATACAAAGCTTATTGAAAAGAGGGAAACCATACTCAAATAAAAGGATACAAAGAAATACATCTTAAAGCGAAATTTGGAAGAATCCATGTTTAAGAGAGAAATTGAGAGAACCCTAAAGGAAAAGAACGACATGGGGGGAGGAACAGGAGGAAGGGAGAGAGAGAGAGAGAGAGAGAGAGAGAGAGAGAGAGAGAGAGAGAGAGAGAGAGAGAGAGAGAGAGAGAGAGAGAGAGAGAGAAAGAGAGATAGGAATATATACTATGAGAGAGAAGGAGAGAGAGATGATAATAGATTGTGGGTGTGTGAGAGAGAGCGAGAGAGAGGGAGAGAGAGGGAAAGAGAGAGATAGAGAGAGAGAGAGAGAGAGATAGAAGGAGAGAGAGCAGGGTAGAGGGAAATAGAGAGAGAGCGTGAAGCAATGAGAAAGAGATAAAGAAGGATTGGCAAGAGATGTACTGTTGAGGAGGGAACAATGGTAGGAAAGGAAGGAAACGTTGGAGTAAATAATGAGACGATGGGGAAAGACAAGAAATGTAGAGAATTAATTACGGTTTCAAAACAAAATTGATAATGATGATCATGAGACATGGTCATCTTAAAAAATATGAAGCAAAGGGAGAGAAGGGTGGGGATTTGGCGGGAAAATGTGTTATGAAAATTAAATGGATAATGGAGGGACACTTTGTCATTAGAGGAA
>SZWC01004393.1:101485-113433 GCA_023375785.1 Penium margaritaceum
AAAACCATGATGCTCTTACATAATATTTGCTTGCCTTCTATGGAGTCTCAGAAGGAAACCCTTAGGGATGGTAGGCAAATGTGAAGGAGGATCAGTGGTGTGAAGGAGGTACAGTTGTTATTTTTTGTAGAGGGAACTTTTATGTCCTCAAATGTCTTGATAAGAGTAGGATGGAGCGACGAGATACCCACCATTTCCAAATTTTAAGTTGTCTTGCCCGCATCTGTTGAAAATGGTACCAGATACTTAGACCACATTCATTTTGAAATTGACACTCTGATGTCCAAAATCTTAAAGAGGGCATATCTGAGACGGCTCTTTTTGGAACGACATACAAAAAGTTTTTATTTTTGTAATGGCATATCCACATTGAAAGTCTTCGAGTATTCCCCATTATACAAAAACGGCCTTGGTTTGCAACGTCCATCATGTGTACACGTCATATTGATGTATTCGCCAAAAATGAAAGTGTGGGCAGTGGTAGGTCAAAATTTATGGCTTTGCGAGATCTGAAGGGGGGGTCGAGCATGTGCCTCCCATTGTGCACATGGTGCGCCAGTAACTTGAAGCGATACTTGTTTTCACTAGTCATTTTCGATCGCATACAAAGGAAGAGAAACAAAATCAAAGTGATGCCAGTTCAATGTCGTTAGATCTGTCGATTGAACGTGCAAACAAGACCAGAAATTGTAAATAGATATTAGATTTTCTTGTTCTTTTTTTACCTACGATGACGGAAGAGGTTGTTCTTCTTTTTTCTCCATGACGAGGTCACTGAAAGAAAATGAAGTCATCTCGATAAGGCCGATCAAACAAGAGAGGGAAACATTCAGCCTTTAGATTGTGTGATCCTACGAATGACTTAGGGAATTCACAAAGAGACAAACAAGTGTATATCTATTTTCTGGAAAGATTTTTTTGAACTCTTAGTTTGCTTTCTTTTATGATGTATTTTATGTTCTACATCGTTCGACATCTTAGGCAATTGTAAAACGGATGGCAATGTTTTGTGGGACAACCGTCGAATAAGGCGATCGAACATCTTCGAAATTCTATTAGAGATACTTCAGAATGTTTGTATTTGGTGCAACATTAAACGGGGAACATAATAATAAGCAAGACCAGGGAAAGACTATCTGGTCACAATCGGTCCCCGAGGAGTGCATCTTGTCATACCTACTACAGGGCAAATAGGTACCTACTAGGTATGTATGAGTAGCCACTCTTCATATAACGAACATACATTATCAGCATCTTGACTTACGTGGCGTGTTGCATACGTTTTGCAAGAGTAAAGTATTTTTTGGTCGTGCACAGTTGCTTTTAGTGTCACGCACCTTTCGACACTAGAACGTTCCGCATACACCAAAGAAGACACAACAAAGTGTAAAACCAAATGATGCGCCTAAATTTGTTCTACGAAGTGAATGCGAAGTTGGTGAAGTCCAGATGGTCCATGTCTTGAATGAATAGATGCCACTTAACCCTCGCTATGACTCTGAAATCACCTACCTGTTTTCATTTTTGAATTTAATTAGATACGTATGTTTATTATCAGTCGACGACTCCAATCTGACACAAAATTGAGTTTGTTTTTTAAATATGACATCACATTTCCCGAATAAACAGACCTTGCGTCTAAGAAATGGGAACCAAACTCAAAATTCAACATGGCATACCCATCTTTTAAAAAATGAAACGGCATGTTCGCATGTCTTTATGATTTTTAACGGTCTGGGTATGCTGTGAGCAGCCATAGTATTCATGGGTATGCCAGTTCTATTTCTTAGTGTGCTGGGTATGCTGTGCTAAATCTTCGCCCCATGATTATTTCAGCTTTTAAATGATCGCGCTGTGGGAATCTTACCTCTTTCACCCTAAGAGTATGTCGCACATTATATTGCATAATGAGATCAGCATTTTGGTAATGTCTTGATCACACGTGTTTGCGTGCCCTCGTTGAAAGTTGCCTACCTGAAACGTCCCGCGGCATCAGGTGGGAACCGTTTTTGCGCTCTGCCTGGCTCGAGCGTTCGCACCATTATTGCCGCTTGTTCGTCTCGTGCGACAAACGACGCACAAACGTCGCGAGAGCTGTCGCACCTGCGACCTCGCAGACCGGCGCAATCATGTAAGCAGCAGATGGAGCTGAACGGGAATGGTAGGCTATAGGGACTAATAACCCTAAGGGCAAACTTTTGCGAGGCGATGACCTGACCAGCCTCCACGACATTTGGCGACTTCAAGAAAAGGTGTCCTTGGGAAACTCCTGTTAAACGAAACGACTTCAACAATACGTGACGGCCAGTGATCAACGCTCGTTTCATCCGCCAGTCCGTCTGGTCATTAGATTCATCCGACCTGAAGTGAAAGCCTCACGATGTAGGCCGCCCTAACGGCGACCTTGCGAGCGGTTTGATAATTGTGAGAACAATGTTTTATCCAATTTATTGACATGAAATTCACGTATGATTGTTACCATCGATTGTGCAAGACAAAAAGAATCCTAAGTTCAAACCATCGTCAGTATTGCAAGCGAGCGATGCCAATCGCACCAAAGCAAAGATTTCGATATTTTCTCAAGCGATCACGACCTGGATCATCGGGCGTCAAAGCAACCTGTCCAGCTGTTCAGGTCAGCATTGATGTTATGTACGTAATGTGACCTCTCGGCTCACGTCCTTTGCCATGCAGCCTCCTGATGAGGCAGAGAATTCCGGAAGCCGGGGGGAGCAGACACGAGTCCGCCGAGCAGCCACAGGTTGCACTCCAGCAGCCGTCACGCGTGCTGGCCTTCTCTCCTGGAGCGCACATACCTTGGTCAAACACTGTTGACTTTGGTACCAATGCGTGTTTGAAATTCGGTGGATTTGTGACATAGTTTTGTCCTGCTTGTGAAACGGTGGTAGTTTGGACTAGCATAGTTTAGACCGAAACTTCAGGTTTGGGCTCTTGTGGATTTGTGGAGCTCGAGGGGGGGTTTACCCCTTGCACTTTGAGTGGGCACCGGTGAGTCCCACGTCACTGGCCGACGGGTGGGCTCGGATAGCGAGCTCCACCCGCCACCCACACTCNGTACCAATGCGTGTTTGAACTTCGGTGGATTTGTGACATAGTTTTGTCCTGCTTGTGAAACGGTGGTAGTTTGGACTAGCATAGTTTAGACCGAAACTTCAGGTTTGGGCTCTTGTGGATTTGTGGAGCTCGAGGGGGGGTTTACCCCTTGCACTTTGAGTGGGCACCGGTGAGTCCCACGTCACTGGCCGACGGGTGGGCTCGGATAGCGAGCTCCACCCGCCACCCACACTCACTCGCTCTTCTCACTCTCACGTTACACACACACTACCATTCTAACTCCCGTTGGTTCCATTCAAACCGCAGTGCTGAGGTGAACATGGGCACATGAGGGAAGAGAAGCAAAGCAGAACTGTTTTGGTATCAGAGCGGAACGAGCCAAAGCTCGTCGCGTTGTGCAAGAGAAGCACGGCACGATCCTGGGAAGATTTGCTGACCAGCACCCGCAGCAACAGCTGAGCCGACCAGCAGCTGCGCGGAGCAGCAGCGGCATCGGCAGCTGAGCAGAAGCAGCAGTCGCAGAGGCGGCTGCGCGGAGCAGCGGCTGCACCAGCAAAACAACACAGCAGCGGGGCAGTCGTGGCCGCCAACAACTGTGGCAGCAGCAGCGAGCAGCAGCCGCAGTGACGGCTGCGCGATTGTAGCATACACGGCAGCTGCACGGAGCAGCAGCCGCAGCAACTACGGCGTATAGCACGGAGCGGTAGCCGCAGCCACTAACTGCTGCATTGGGCTGGAGCCGCAGTTACCACCGCACAGCCGCCACTGCACACCCGTCGTGGCAGCTGCGCAGCCGCAGGACTCGCGGCAGCTGCCTCGAGCAGCAGCTGCAGCCACGGCAGCGGGCAACAGCGAGCAGCGTTGGTTTTCTGCGCATCCCTCATTGTACTCTGTTGTGTCCTCCCGGCTTGTGTACATCGGCGTGCAGATAACTGACGGCGAGACTCGACGCTGATGGAGCGTCATCCGGTGGAGCCGACGCACGCTGAGGTCTACTCGCAGTTCGCTGGAGCCTCCTCTCTCCGGCGACGTGCTTAGCTCCATCGGTAGGCCTCCTCAGCGGTCGTGCTGCCGGCGGTCACTGCCACCGCAAATTACTGTCTGCATGCGTCCAGCGCGTCCCGTTGCGTCTGCATCGTCATGCTCTGCCTAGGGTCCTTGTTGCATGCTGCATGGCCCTGTTCGGCGCCATGGACCACCGTAGGCACTGCCTGGGTTCGGGCAGCTATAACTCTTTGCTACTATTTTTCTAGCTGATTCTGACCACACGACTGCGTTCGCAGCGTTGGTATTATGGTATGGTCGAGTTTTCATGCAAAATGGACGACGCCCGGGTTTTGGGTTGTCGAGCGTCTGGCAGGGCTTACCGAGAAAACCATGCCTGCCAGAAAATAGGTCCACAGCTATTTTCTGATTGGCTGGTTAGTTGAGTAACAACTTCTACACTAGTGGGGGGGCCTAGAACTTGGAGGGGTCTCCCATTGTTCCTCATTCTTCATTCCTAACCAGTTACTTTCAGTTTTCAGCTGCTTTCTGGCGCTAACTCTGGCACGCTCGTTTCTGAGTAACAAACCAAGAGCTTCCGGACTTAGACTCTAGAGCAACAGACTGAGGGGGCAGCTGACTTAAGCAACGAGCGTGGAAGCACGCACGCTGCATCAACAACGCTACTGCCCCAACCCGCTGCCTAGGCTTTCCATTTTGGTATCAGAGGCAGAGTGTAGCAACAACAGCAGAAGACTGGCGAACAGGTGCCAGACAACGCCGGCGGACCCCCATACGCGCCAGAGCAGGGGAAATGCTGCCGGATTTTTTCCGGCAACATTGACCCGCCTGGTGGCGGCGTCAGATTTTTTCCCACGGCCACTGGGCTACGGGAAATGCTGCCGAATTTTTCTCGGCAGCACTGACCCCCACGCGTGACGCGAGGAGGTGAGCGACAGGCGGTGTCTGACGTCTGCGGGTGACGACGCAAGCGACAACGTCACCCAGGTGCAGTGACTGGCACCACCACCACCAGTAGTCAAAAGCAGCAGCTCGGAACAGCCTGCAGCAGCAGCAGCTCGCAACAGTAGTAGCAGCAACGCGCAGCAGCAGCATCAGCTCGCAGCAGCAGCAGCCCACAGCGGAAGCAGGCAGCAGCCGCAGCACGCAGCAGTTGCAGCAGCAGCAGCGGGCTGCAGCAGCTGGTGCAGCGAGCTGTAGCTGCAACCAGCTGTAGCAGCAGCAACAGCGAGCAGCAGCAGGCAGGTGCCAGCCGCGGCTGCTGCTGCTCGCTGCTCGCAGCGAGCGAGCAGAGAGCAGCAACCTACTGCTGCCAACGAGCAGCAACTTGCTGCTGCCAGGTGAGCAGCAGCCCGCTGCTCATAGCAGACAGCTGGGTGCTGCCCGCTGTGACAAGGAAAAAACAAAAAAAGGGTAACAAAAAAATCCCCCACCCCCGCAGCTCGCTGTAGCAGCCTGCCGCAGCAGCGAGCAGCTGCTGCAGCACGCAACAGCTACAGCAGCACGTAGCAGCAGCAGCAGCGAGCTGCAACAGCCATAGTAGCCGCAGCAGCTCGTAGCAATAGTAGCTGCAGCTACAACTGCAGCAGCAACAGCAACAGCAAAAGTAGCTACAGCAGCAGCAGCAGCAGTAGCAGCAGCAGCAGCAAACTGTAGCAGCAACAGCAGCAGTAGCAGCAACAGGAGCAGCAGCCGCAGTAGCAGCAGCAGCAGGAGCAGCAAACAGCAACAGCAGCAGCAGTAGCAACAGCAGCAGCGGCTGCAGTAGCATCAGCAGCAACAGCAACAGCGGCGGTCCCATCATCCGCCGCTGCTGACGTCAGCACCTCTCTGCTGACGTCACTACTGACGTCACTGCTGATGTCATCAACTAAAAAAAGGGGGGGAAAAGGGGAAAGGGGGAAGGCCAAAGGGGTGGGTAGAATCCCCACCGTCCCAACCTCCTGCTGACATCAGCAACACAAAGAAAAAAAAAACACAAGGGACACCAAGTCATGACTGGTAGTCCCGGCGAGGAGGGGTCCTCCTCTGGTGGGGGTACCCCTATCCCTCCTTTCTTGCACCGATTGCTGCAGCAGCAGCAGTAGCACCAGCACCTGCCGCCGCTGCAGGAGCAGCAGCCACCGCCGCTGCAGCAGTAGCCGCCGTTGCCGCAGCAGCAGGAGCAGCCGCCGCCGCCGCCACAGCAAAAGCAGTTGCCACCGCCGCACCAGCAGCAACCGAAGCAGCAGCAACAGCAGCAGGAGCAGCCGCCGCCACCTCAGCAGCAGCAGCCGCCGCCGCTGCAGCAGCAGCAGCCGCCGCCCCTACAGCAGCAGCCACCGCCCCTGCAGCAGCAACAGTAGCAGCCCACTGGTAACGTTGGCGGCAACCCTGACCCTCTCGCTGCTCTTCAGCAACAGCTCGCCGCCTTGACGTAGCAGCTTGCAGCGCTACAGCCCGTCGCCTCCCAAACCGCCACCAGTGCGTTGCCGTCGTTCATCCCTCCAGGGCACGCTAGCCCCGCTGTGTCCGCTGCCATGTACTACCTGGCACAGCAGCAGACTCAGCGCCAACAGCAGACAGTGACCTCCGTCCTTGGCCCCACTCTGGGTGCCGGCCGCGGGCAGAAGGACTTTGAGACACCGCCGACGCCGCTTCAGGCCGGCGAGCAGTTCCGGAGCTGGGAGCTCAGTTTCCGGATCTGGGCGCAGGGTGAGGGTCTATGGGCCTACTATACCCTCCCTTACGACTCCACCCAGGCCGATCAGTTGTATGATGCTGGTCGCGCCGTCAGTGCCCTTATACCAGTCGCCCCCCCAGCTTCCCGCCTTGCCCTGGAGCCCTTCCTCGGCGACCTCACCGCTGGCGACATCCCAGACCCTGCAGCCGCATGGCACGTCCTCGCGAGGCCCCATCGCCTATCCAGCGACGCTGAAATCAGCCGTCTGCTCCGGGAGTTCAACTCCCTGCACATGGGGGAGACCGAGACGGTCACTGCCTACTGGCAGCGGGTGGAGGACATCATCCGTCGACTCGGCAAATCTGCTCCGTCCCCTCTGTCTGCGCTCCCCACCATCAAGCACTGTGCCACCAGCGCGTACGCGGACGTCTTCGTCCACTACCCTTGGGACGTCCTCTCCACCATGGAGGCCCAGGGCACCCTCATGCCCTGGGCATATGAGCTCTTCCTCCGCATTGAGGAAGCTCGCCAGGAGTCCTAGCTCCATCGCACGGAGGCCCTTGCATCCCCAGCCGTCGCCTCTCCTGCCGTTGCCTCCGTGGCCGTCGCCTCCCCCGTCGCAGCTACCTCATCGTCTTTGGGGAAGAAGAAGAAAAGTCGGAACAAGAAAGGCAAGGGTCCACCGCAACAGCAGTAGCAGCAGTCATCGACCGGTTCCAGCAGTGGTGGCTCGGTCTGCCACAACTATGGCCAGCCCGGGCACGGGTGGTACACGTGCCCTCTCCCGACGGACGAGGCGCGCGTCATCGCCACCATGCGACGCTAGCGGGAGTGCCGCCTCGCCTCTGCCGCCGTCGCTGGTGCTGGCCCTGACACTCCGACCTCGTCCAGCAGCTCTGCCACTCCGACAGCTCCGCATGTCCTGCAGACACCCGCGCCGCAGCAGTACTACCCGCAGCAGTACTACCCTCAGCCGTCGGCACCTCCGCTTCCTTCGCCGGCTCAGCCCTCCTACTACCCGGGCTCCGGCGCCGTCACTCCACATTCCGTCTACACTCCTGGGCCGTCATCCCGTGAGCGTCAGCTGGAGCAGTTCATCGCGCTCTAGCTTGGCCTGCCTCGCCCTCCTCCCCAGGGAAGTGCGAGTTACGTTACCTCCTGTCCTCCGGCCCTTCCCTGTATGACTGAGACTGAGCTGCGGTCGTGTCCCGTTTCCTCGTCTGTCTCGTCGTCTCCCGTGATCTCCTCCACCCCACTCCTTGACGACATTGCATGGCTTGACGATTGGCAGTCTCGTTTCGCACCTCCTTCCACTGCGTCCGCGTCCCTCGCTTGCTGCCATGTGACTGTGAGGGATCTGGCGACCCCTGTCCAGGACCCTGCTAAGACCTGGATCATCGACTCCGGGGCCACGCATCACATGACGGCCTCTCGCGAGGCCTTCAGTATGCTTGGTCCTGTCGGCGATGTCTCCGGTGTCCAGACGGGTTCCGGACATGTGTTGCCTGTCTGTGATGTAGGCGTCGTTCGTTTCCGTGGTCCGGCCGGTGACGTCTTTCTGACCGATGTTCTCTTTGTCCCTGGTCTCGAGCTCAGCCTCCTGTCCGTGACTGCTCTTGACCGCATGAGCATGGACGTTGTGCACTCGCGTGGTGTCGGCACTGTGTCGTTGTGTCCGTCTGGTCTTGTCGTACTGCACGCCACCGCCCGTGGAAACTTGTGGCACATTCCCCGCCTCTCCTCTTCCCCTCCCATCTCCTCCCCGTCGGCCGCCACAGGCCATGTGTTTGTCACCAGCACGCTTTCTCCTCTGCACATCCGCCTCTTGCACCACCGCCTTTGCCACGTCCACTCTGCCGCCGTAGAAAGCATGCTCCGCACCCAGCCGGCCAAGGGCCTGGACCCGGAGACTTTCCCTCTCCCGTGCCCCACTGAGTGCATTGACTGCGCTCAGGGGAAGATGCATCGGTCCACGTACCCCCTGTCTTCCTCCCGGGCGTCCGCCCCTCTTGACCTTGTCCACTCAGATGTCATCGGCCCTCTCCCCACTGAGTCCATCGGTGAGCATGGCCGCTATGTCCTCACTCTTACGGATGACTACTCTTGCTACCGTCGGGTCTTCTGCCTTCAGCGGAAGAGCGATGTAGCCCGAACCATTCAGAACTGGCTTGTCCTTGCGGAACGCGAGTGTGGCCGCCCCCTTCGTCGCTTTCGCTCCGGTCGCGGTGGCGAGTACTTGGGTGAGGCCACGACCTTTCTCGCCTCCCGCGGGATCCACCATGAGACGTCTGCGCCTTACACACCGGCCCTGAACGGCGTCTCCGAGCGGTGGAACTGTACCATGGCTGACGCCGTTCGTACCATGCGGGTCGAGTCCGGTCTCTCCGATGGCTTCTATTTTGAAGCCATGGCCTACATGACCTGGGTCTGGAACCTGGTTCCCCACGGTCCCCTTCCCCGTGAGTCCACGCCCTATCAGCACTAGTGCGGTCGGCGCGCTGACCTCCGTCCGGCTCGAGTCTGGGGCTGCGTGGCCGTTGTGTGGCTGCCCGCCCCACAGCAGGGCAGCAAGCTCGCCCCCCGCGGACGCCCCTGCACCTTCCTCGGTGTGTCTTGTCAGTCCAAGGCCTGGCACTTCGGGACTCATCTGGACACTGCATCGTCGAGTCCCGCGATGCCCTCTTCTTTGAGGACCTCTTTCCCTGCGACCTTATCCGCTCCGGCTCGTTCGTGTCCCTCCCGTCGCGTTGGGGAGTGGTGAGTCCGTCCTACGTCCTGTCGCTTCCGGGTGACACATCACTCCATCCCTCTGAGCCGGTGGCCCCGGTCGCGTCCGCTGGCCCCCCCGGGCCAACAGTCCCAGCCGCGTCCGCTGGCCCCTCCGAGCCAGCTACCCCCGTCGCGTCTACTGGCCCCTCCGGACCAGCTGCCCCAGTCGTGTCCGCTAGCCCCCCCGGGCCAACAGTCCCAGCCGCGTCCGCTGGCCCCTCCGAGCCAGCTACTCCAGTAGCGTCCGCTGGCCCCTCCGAGCCAGCTACTCCAGTCGCGTCCGCTGGCCCCTCCGGGCCGGCAGTCCCAGTCGCTTCCGATGGCCCCTCCGGGCCGACAGCCCCAGTCGCGTCCGCTGGCCCCTCCAAGCCAACAGCCCCAGTCGCGTCCGCTCGCCCCTCCGGGCCAGCAGCCCTAGTCGCGTCCGCTCGCCCCTCCGGGCCGGCAGCCCTAGTCGCGTCCGTTGGCCCCTCTGGCCCAGCAGCCCCTGTCACGTCCGCTGGCCCCTCCGGGCCAGTAGCGCCTGTCGTATCTGCTGGCTCCTCCGGGCCAACTGGCCCCTCCGGGCCAGCAGCGCCTGTCGCGTCTGGCGCTGCTGGCTCCTCCGGACCAGTAGCCCCGTCCGCCTCCGTCGGCCCGTCGGACTCAGGACCATCTTCTGCCCGACCGCGTTACACACGTGGCCCAGGCTGCAGCCTCCGACCTCGGCCGACAGTGAGCACGCAGACCGTCGCTCCGCGTCCCGTGGTGCCTCAACCCCCTGTGGCTCCACGTGTCTCCTCCACTCCCACGGTCGTGAGTGGGGACCCTGGCACAAAGGCTCTCGGCCTAACCACTTTCGCCATCATCGCAGACCTTCACCCGGGTTCTGCATTGGGCTACGCCATGCTTCATCACGAGCATTGGCATGCTTTTGTGGCTACACTCGCCCGCATCCCACCTGGGGCTCGTGATGCACACGCCCTCTCAGTCCGGTCCACAGCGCGCCCAGAGGACCCTTCCACCCTACGCGAGGCTCGAGCCTCCCCTGAGGCCGCACATTGGGATGCTGCCTGCGCCGAGGAGCTCGCTGCTATCCGACAGCACCACGTGTATGACCTCGTCGACCTCCCTCCAGGTCGGAAGGCCATTGGTGCCAAGTGGGTCTTTCGGCGTAAGTGGAAGCCTGACAGATCCTTGGACAAGTACAAGGCCCGCCTCACAGCAAAGGGGTTTGCTCAGGTTCTTGGGGTCGATTACGACCAGATCTTCATCCCAGTCGGTCGGTTCTCCACTAGCCGGGCGCTCTTCAGCCTGGTTGCCCAGCACGGGTGGGAGCTGCATCAGATGGACGTGAGCAACGCATTCCTCCATGGCTCATTGGAGGGTGAGGAGCTCTACATGACGCAGCCCCCAGGCTTCGACGACGGCACTGGGAGAGTTTGGCGGCTGCGGAAGGCCCTCTATGGCCTGAAGCAGTCGCCTCGGTGCTGGAACCAGGAGATCAGCAGTACGCTTCTCCGTGGCGGCCTCCAGCGCAGCACCGTTGACCCCGCACTGTTCGTCAGCCCGCGAGGTCAGACCTTTGCCGCGGTTCTGGTCTACGTCGATGATCTCCTCATTGCGTCGCCAGACACGGCTGCCATCCAGCGTGTCAAGGACTTGGTGCACGCCGCCTACTAGATGAAGGATCTCGGGTCTGCCCGAGTCTTCTTGGGCATGGAGCTCATGCATGATCGCTTCCCGGGCATCCTGCACGTCCACCAGGCTGCCTATGTGCAGACCCTGTCCACTCGCTTCGCCGAGGACTTGCCCCTCGTGCCTAGCGCATCTTCACCCATGTCACCCGATGGCCAGGTGAAGCTAAAGAGTCATGACCCAGCTGTTGTGGGGGAGCCAGCTGATGTGACCACGTATCTGCGGGTCATCGGGTCACTGATGTTCCTGGCGACGACGACGCGCTTAGACATCGCGTTCGCCGTCAACCTCCTGGCCCAGTTCTCTTAGGAGCCGCGTCACCTCCACTTCGAGGCCGCGATCCGAGTGCTGCGCTATGTCGTCTCGACCCCTCGGCGAGGTCTCGTGTTCCGCCGTCAGCCGTCCGTCGTCGCAATGGGCTACACCGACAGTGACTGGGCCGGCAGTCAAGACGGTAAGAGTCGCACGGGCTGGATCTTTCTGGTCGGCGGCAGAGCTGTGTCTTGGCGCAGTGGCAAGCAGGGGTGCATTGCATGCAGCACTGCTGAGGCAGAGTACGTGGCCCTTGGCTCAGGCGCATGTGAGAGTGTGTGGTTGCGTCGTTTGCTGTCCGAGTTGCGTCAGTCTGTCGCATCCATCACCTTGCATTGTGACAATGAGAGTGCCATGGCCATTGCCGACAATGACGGTGTGCATCACACACGCACAAAGCACATCAATGTTGAGTATCACTATGTACGTTCGTTGTTGCATGACGGCA